>OX155895.1:81456992-81749482 GCA_944588485.1 Phosphuga atrata
GGCTGCCCCTCGATGGCTTTACTGTCAAGGTGAAAGGAAACGCATTTGTTCCCAATCGTCCCTCACCTGCCAGTCCCTGACTCTTCACATCAGTCCCAGCGATGCAAACGTCAAGTCCACGATTGATGTTCGCGGACCTCTCCTGAAAGTCGGAACCTTTCCCCGGTTGCAAATACCGAGGTCCAGTGCCGACGCCCAGTGCAGGACCATCCTCCCTCTCGCGTCCGTGACGTCGCCGCCCCACTGGATTCCCCAAGCATTAAAATCGCCCCCAATAAGGAGCGCCTTCCCGCTATGCGCCTGGATGGAACGCGACACGCCGTCCAGGCAGTCCGCAAAAACCTCATCTGGGTTGTTGCGGGAGAAGTAACTGTAAGCGCACTCGGTCCGCGTAACTGCCATCCCCGGCCTTAATGACCAGGGTGGCAATGCTCGGTTGCGCGTTAGGCGCCATTCCTGCGCTCTGCTTTGGCACCGTTGCCCCCTCTGAGATATATACACGCACGAGCATGTTGCTCCCGTGGAACACACAGGCCACTAACTTACGGAAAGTTGCTATATTTGCCTTTGACGGCACCTTAATATCCACGCCCCTCCTTCCCTGGCGCGCCAGTAGGTCCCTCACCGAAGTCAGCAGCAAGTACAGCCCTACAACGTCCACCCCTGAAGTGTAGGACACCTTAGCCAGCGTCCATTCCTTGGCATCCTCTTCTTTTTTTTTTAAACACCACTGCCATGTGCTGGATGCTTCCGCCTCCCTCGACGGTGATTTCCTCCGCTTCGTCCATGGGGTAGCCATCAAGCAGCCCCGTGCCCTCTCCCTCTGCGGTGAAAATCGCCACGTGCTGACGATCCTTTTGCGCCAGTGGGTTCCCAACGCGTCCCTCTACTAGTTCCCACGCTGCCGGAGGCCACAACTCCCTGGCCAGCTCGCAGGCCGCTTGCGATGTGGTCGCACTGGCCACCCTCGCAAGAAACGAGGCCTCAGCCACCTCCTGGTCCTGCTGCCTGGTCTTCTGTATGGGCGGGGCCCTGTCCGTTTGGACGCACACGTCCGTTTTCCTGGGTTTGGTTTGGTTTCAACTTTGGTGTTCCTGGTGTTCCAGGCGACGAGGTCCAAAACTCAGCAATCTTCTTTCCCAATTGAGCGAAGTGGTCCGTCGCCTGCCTCTTCGTCACGTTGACGTCCGGCGACGATGCGCACCGCCTGCGCTTGGTCGCGTCACTAACTTCGAAGTCCGGGTCCGCCATGCTTAGGTTTCCTCCACTGAACACGTTTTCGTTACTCATAGCCTGTTTCTGGCTGTGCCCGAGCGACATTCGCGCCTCGAAAGGGTTAAGTTCGCCGTTTCCCGCACGTGCACCGTCCCCGGCGGAAGCCTTGCGTTACCTTCCACTCATATGGCCGGGTTACCGGGAAGAAAATCCAGTAACGCGAAGGAAAGTCAAGAAGACCCCAGTGACTTTATGGTGGAGGCGCCGAACGGAAATAGAACGACGCCGGGCGTCGGCGCACTAAAAATATAGGTACGGATCGACGCACTGGTCCGCGGGAAGCCTAAAGACACCACCCTCAACCCTATGCGGGCTAGGATGTCGCGGATGTCGACGAATAAAGTTATGGGGATTTCGCAACACGTTTCGAACGAAAGTACAGAAACTCACCCTGGGGGTTTAAAAGCGGTGTCAATCGCCACACAGGTCATCTGTGGACGACAAGGGGGGACAAGGCTGATAAAAAGTCACTTTGGGGCACTCGCGGGCAGCGTCAATATCGCACACACAAAAAGCGTCAAATCGCGAACAAAAACAAAAACGCACAAGCACAAAAATTGGACAGCACGTTTGTCTTTAGACACAAAGCTTTCGCTGTAAATGGCACGAATCAACTCTTTGGACTTTCCTAGAAAAACTCAAAAAACTGCGGAGCACCAATAAATACGTCTACACACTGTCGAGTACTACGGGACACTTTACAACTTCAAGTTACAACAACTTCATTTTGAACTTAACCCATTGACATACATATGATAAGATCACATTGTGAATTCTTCAATTCAGAGCTTCATTTAATTCGCTATAATAGATAATAACGTGGACAACAAAACTAATAGCAAGAATTGAAATAATAAATCTCTAGTTTACGCTAACGGAAAATACTAAAAATAAATCAGATTAATATTTTTTAAGGTCCTGTAATTCTTGTCGTAAAAGTTTCAATAATCGTAAATATTTTCTCCAATAACAATTCAGTATAAACCGTTCATCCACTTTCCTCCTCTCTTTCTCCGCGGGGAGGTTGGGGCCGAAACCCCCCTTAATGTTTCCGAGACCCGAGTCCAACTTCTGGCGCACTTCTTTCTTCGCTGTTCATTTTTTGTTTGTTTCCGCTTTCTTTTAATTGCGTTCCTTATTCAATAAAGAATTTCCTTCATTAAGTGCTGCCGCCCGTACGGCCTTTGTGCATGTAAAAGCCTCGAATGTGTGCGGGAGCTTTCAATTCGACACAAATTAAGCTTTCCGCATTCATCTATTCGCCAGCAACCGCGCTTTCAACAACTTAATCGGGTTTTATTAATACCTCCTCATAAAACAGCAATATACGTGCTTAGTTTATATTCAAACGTGATTATAGTAAACATTGAAAAGTGTTTAAAAAACGATCCTTCAAGAGCATAGATCAAAATTAAACTTCTTTGTTTTTGTCTGTCTAAACTTCTCGAGTATTTTATACCTAATTTGTTTTGTTAGGATAAGTAAATACCGTAAGTTACAAAACTCATATCTAAAATCACAACTTTGTCGCATTGTTTTCGCAAAGAAATTGTTTTTTTTTTAAAACTTGATTACACGGCCGTTGTTTTGCCGAGTGTTTCAATGTACTCGTCGAAACTTCTTGTAGCGGAAACGCAGGCACCTCACCGCCCCGAAGAGGGTGAGAGCAGTTTCTAAATGCGTCTAAGATCGCCCGTATCCTTAACGAGTTCCCACACACCCTCGTAAAACGTGTAGTTTCTGCATTCTTACGTTTATTCGTGCACCTCCGCGTTGTTCACTTGCCCCTAATTGTGCTACAGTTCACATCCGAAATACTTAGTAAAAGAATTCGTGTCAAGAGTTTAATTACCTATAGACAAAAAATGACTATTCATAAAAAGTTTCTTTGCAGCATGCTTGTTTACTAAACTATATGGAAATTGAATTATTTTTATTGTTATTAATAATAAAACTAAGAAACGTTGCTAGTTTCGTAAAATTCTGTTAATAAATAGAGAATTAAAGAAATTCGTTATAAAAGAGAAAATAGAGAATTAGATAAAATTGTCTCATTTATTTGCGGAAAGTGTTGAAATTTTACAAAATTGTTATTAATAATATAACTAAGAAATGTTGCTAGTTTCATAAAATTCTGGTAATAAATAAAGAAATAAAGAATGCCGTGGGTTAGGTTAGGTTAGGTTTTTAGGTTGTTTTATGAAGGAAATTGTAAAAACATCACGTTTTGGTCAAAATCATGTTGTTTTCAAAATCGACAAAATTCCTGGCTTTGTACTAACTAGTCCAACTATATATCAGATAAAAAATTATATTAGTTTATAGAGGACACTTTTAAGAATAGTTTTGGAAATTTTCGCAAGAATCGTCCGATTAGTTTTTGGTTTATGAAGGAAATTGTAAAGACATCGCGTTTTGGGCTAACTCTTGTTGTTTTCAAAATCAACAAAATTCCTCTCTCTGTACTAACTAGTCCAACCATATATCAGCTAGAAAAACCACATTAGTTTATAGAGGACACTTTTAAGTATATTTTTGCAAACTTGCGCGAGAATCCTCCGATTAGTTTTTGTTTTATGAAAGAAATTGTAAAGACATAGCGTTTTGGGCTAAATCTTGTTGTTTTCAAAATCAACAAAAATCGTCTCTCTGTACTAACTCGTCCAACTATATATCAGCTAGAAAAACCACATTAGTTTATAGAGGATACCTTTAAGAATATTTTTGGAAATTTTCGAAAGAATCCTCCGATTAGTTTTTGTTTTATGAAGGAAATTGTAAACACATCACGTTTTGGTCAAAATCTTGTTTTTAAAATCGACAAATTTCCTCTCTCTTCTGTACTAACTTGTCCAACTATATATCAGCTACAAAAACTACATTAGTATATAGAGGACACTTTTAAGAATGTTTTTGGAAATATTTGCGAGAATCTTCGGATTAGTTTTATGAAGGAAATTGTAGACTTCGCGTTTTGGTCAAAATCTTGTTGTTTTCAAAATCGACAAAATTCCTCTCTTCTGTACGAACTGGTCCAACTATATATCTGCTACAAAAACTATATTAGTTTATAGAAGACACTTTTAGGAATATTTTTGGAAATTTTCGCGAGAATCCTCCAATTAGTTTTTGTTTTATGAAAGAAATTGTAAAGACATCGCGTTTTGGGCTAAATCTTGTTTTTTCAAAGTCAACAAAAATCCTTGCTCTGTACTAACTGGTTCAAATAGATATCAGTCAAAAAAACTATATTAGTTCATAGAGGACACTTAATAATATCTTTGGAAATTTTCGAAAGAATCCTCCGATTAGTTTTTGTTTTATGAAAGAAATTGTAAAGACATCGCGTTTTTGGGCTAAATCTTGTTGTTTTTTAAATCGACAAAATTCCTCTATCTGTACTAACTAGTCTAACCATATATCAGCTACAAAAACCACATTAGTTTATAGAAGACACTTTTAAGAATATTTTTGGAAATTTTCGCAAGAATCCTCCGATTAGTTTTTGTTTGATGAAGGAAATTGTAAAGACATCGCGTTTTGGGCTAAATCTTGTTGTTTTTTAAATCGACAAAATTCCTCTCTCTGTACTAACTAGTCCAACAATATATCAGCTACAAAACTACATTAATCTGTAGAGGACAGTTTCAGGAATATTTTTGGAAATTTTTGCGAGAATCCTCTAATTAGTTTTTGTTTTATGAAAGAAATTGTAAAGACATCGCGTTTTGGGCTAAATCTTGTTGTTTTTAAAATCGACAAATTTCCTCTCTCTGTACTAACTAATCCAACTATATATCAGCTAGAAAAACCACATTAGTTTATAGAGGACACTTTTAAGAATATTTTTGAAAAGTTTCGAAAGAATCCTCCGAATAGTTTTTGTTTTATGAAGGAAATTGTAAAGACATCGCGTTTTGGGCTAACTCTTGTTGTTTTTAAAATTGACAAAATTCCTCTCTCTTCTGTGCTAACTAGTCCAACTATATATCAGCTATAAAAACTATATTAGTTTATAGAGGACACTTTTAAGAATATTGTTGGAAATTTTCGCGAGAATCCTCCAATTAGTTTTTGTTTTATTAAGGAAATTGTAAAGACATCGCGTTTTTGGATTAAATCTTGTTGTTTTTAAAATCGACAAAATTCCTCTCTCTTCTGTACTAACTAGTCCACCTATATATCAGCTACAAAAACTACATTAGTTTATAGAGGACACTTTTAAGAATATTTTTGGAAATATTTGCGAGAATCCTCCGATTAGTTTTTGTTTTATGAAGGAAATTGTAAAGACATCGCGTTTTGATCAAAATCTTGTTGTTTTTAAAATCGACAAATTTCTTTTCTCTTCTGTAGTAACTAGTCTAAGTTTATATCAGCTACAAAAACTACATTAGTATATAGAGGACACTTTTAAGAATATTTTTGGATATATTTGTGAGAATCCTCCGATTAGTTTTTGTTTTATAAAGGAAATTGTAAAGACATCGCGTTTTTGGCTAACTCCTGTTGTTTTTAAAATCGGCAAAATTACTCTCTCTTCTGTGGTAACTAGTACAACTATATATCAGCTACAAAAACTATATTAGTTTATAGAGAACACTTTTAAGAATATTGTTGGAAATTTTCGCGAGAATCCTCCAATTAGTTTTTGTTTTATGAAGGAAATTGTAAAGATATCGCGTTTTGGGCTAAATCTTGTTGTTTTTAAAATCGACAAAATTCCTCTCTCTGTACTAACTAGTCTAACTATATATCAGCTAGAAAAACCACATTAGTTTATAGGGGACACTTTTAAGTATATTTTTGGAAACTTGCGCGAGAATCCTCCAATTAGTTTTTGTTTTATGAAGGAAATTGTAAAGACGTCGCGTTTTGGTCAAAATCTTGTTGTTTGCAAAATCGACAAAATTCCTCTCTGTGTACTAACTAGTCCAACTATATATCAGCTACAAAAACTACATTAGTATATAGAGGACACTTTTAAGAATATTTTTGGAAATATTTGCCATAATCCTCCGATTAGTTTTTGTTTTATGAAGGAAATTGTAAAGACATCGCGTTTTTGGACTAAATCTTGTTTTTTCAAAATCAACATAAATCCTCGCTCTGTACTAACTGGTCCAACTAGATATCAGCCAAAAAAACTATATTAGTTTTTAGAGGACACTTTTAGGAATATTTTTGGAAATTTTCGAAAGATTCCTCCGATTAGTTTTTGTTTTATGAAGAAAATTATAAAGACATCGCGTTTTGGTCAAAATCTTGTGGTTTTTAAAATCGACAAATTTCCTCTCTCTTCTGTACTAACTATTCCAACTATATATCAGCTACAAAAACTACATTAGCATGTAGAGGACACTTTTAAGAATATTTTTGGAAATATTTGCGAGAATCCTCGGATTAGTTTTTGTTTTATGAAGGAAATTGTAAAGACATCGCGTTTTGGGCTAAATCTTGTTGTTTTTAAAATCTACAAAATTCCTCTCTCTGTACTAACTAGTCCAACTATATATCAGCTACAAAAACTATATTAGTTTATAGAGGACACTTTTAAGAATATTGTTGGAATTTTTTGCGAGAATCTTCCGATTAGTTTTTGTTTTATGAATGAAATTGTAAAAACATCGCGTTTTTGAAATAAATCTTGTTGTTTTTAAAATCGACAAAATTCCTCTCTCTGTACTAACTAGTCCAACTATATATCAACTACAAAAATTACATTAGTTTATAGAGGACACCTTTAAGAATATTTTTGGAAATTTTCGCGAGAATCCTCAGATTAGTTTTTGTTTTATGAAGGAAATTATAAAGACATCGCGTTTTGGGCTAAATCTTGTTGTTTTTATAATCGACAAAATTCCTCTCTCTGTACTAACTAGTCCAACCATATATCAGCTAGAAAAACCATATTAGTTTATAGAAGACACTTTTAAGAATACTTTTGGAAATTTTCGCAACAATCCTCAGATTAGTTTTTGTTTTATGAAGGAAATTATAAAGACATCGCCTTTTTGTTAAAATCTTGTTGTTTTCAAAACCGACAAAATTCCTCTCTCTGTACTAACTAGTCCAGCTATATATCAGCTACAAAAACTACATTAGTATATAGAGGACACTTTTAAGAATATTGTTGGAAATTTTCGCGAGAATCCTCCAATTAGTTTTTGTTTTATGAAGGAAATTGTAAAGACATCGCGTTTTGGGCTAAATCTTGTTGCTTTTAAAATCGACAAAATTTTTCTCTCTGCACTACATTTAGACTCTTTGTACTTAGGTTAGATTTAGACGAACATTTGAGATTTCTAAACTTTCCATTTATTTATAAAAAATGTTGAAACTTTGCAAAAATTATGGTTGAAACTTAGTAAATTTTTCAATTCATTGCAAATATGGATTATCACGTAGTAACGATCGCAACAATCCTATTCATTAAATTGCATAGAGAAAATAACATTCATATGTACTATTTTATTACTTATGCGCGAAAAGTATTTCTTGACGTACGTTTTTTAATACGACAAATGCCACATTTTTATTTTTTTATTTTTTTGTAATGTAACCTAGCGATATTGAATATTTGGGTGCGTTATCCAGGTTATTTGGCAATATATCGACAGGTATTTCCATATAACCTGGGTAACGCAAGCAAATATTCAATATCGCTAGGTTACAAAAATTACAAAAAAATAAAATAAACACAATCGAGACCTCGGTATTAAAAAAGTGACGAAAAAAATTAATTACAAAATAATAATAGAAATTAAAGTTAACGTTTTAAATGAGTGCAAATTCTATGGTGATACCGGAGACTGAGGAGAGTTCTTAAGACGAATCCACACCACCGGAGACAATTGAAAAAACAAATTTCTAATTTTTTTTCCATTTTTTTGGATGGTCCCTGGATCCCAAACATATGATTAATAAAAAATATAATGTGTAACTAGGGCGGTATTTTCAATTGCCCTCTCGAGAGAATGTGCGCACTCACTTCGTTCGTGCGTCCTATTTCGCTCTCGTGCCAAATTGACAACTAACCGCCATAGTTACAAAATAAACTATTTTGTCGTCCTCTATTCTGCATTAAGAAGTTTCAACCAACCTATATTTCATTTGATACTATTTTTTTAAGTTAACCTTCTTTAGGCGCGACTTAGAGTAAGTCAGACCGTTTTTCTGCATTGAATAATAATTTTCAATAAAGTGTATATCGAGTCGCTGGTTCCAAAGTTATTGCTTATTGAAAACAAATTTTCAAAATTTTGACATCATTTTTAAACAGTCTATCTAGTCGTATTCTTTGAAAATATACGAAAATATACGTTATAAAAGTATCCGACCTTTAGTCGGTAGAAAAAAACTGGCATGCCTAGAGCGTTGGAAACCTAATCACCCTCAAAGTAGTCTCCTTGGGGCTCCACACACTTCTCCCAGCGGTGCCGCCATTGTTGGAAGCATTCCGTGGAAGCCTCTTTCAGAATCGACTTTAGCTCGGCTGTCGTTGCAGCCATAATGCCTACTCTTGTCTGAAATCGCGTCCCTTTCAATGGCCTCTTGAATTTGAAAAAGTCAAAATTTGATCGTGACGCCAACAAAATAAATTTTTTCAAATATAATTTTGGTTTTTTACGTTTTTCAGACAAAAACACCCACTTAACCTAAATTTTACTATAAAACATTCTAATAGAAAATTAAATTCCCCATAAGTTTATTTCAATCTATTTTTTAATAAAATACATAATTTCATTAAACGTCTACTTGGTCAGGACTTGCTTGCTAAGTCTTGTTTATTATCTAGTTGTGTCTGTAAAGTCTTGCCTTTCAAAAAACATCAATTTATTTCTAGTCTCAAAAAAATGCATGTATGCATGTCTAAAGTTTAATATTCATGTTTAATCTCGCGAACAATTGCGAACCCAGTGCGAAGAATGTGCTGGAGCATTGTCGTGATGGAGTCGCCAAATTCCTGATGACCACAACTCCAGTCGCTTGCGCCGCACAGCCTCACGTAGGAGACGTAGGACATCCATATATTACTCTTTGGTGATTTTACTTGCATTGAAAAACCAACGAGAGCACTACACACTACGTCACTCGAACACTGCTCGAGTGCAACTGACGCTATCTACAGGCGAGAAAAAATTCACGCATGCGCACGAAGGTTGAAGGTCGGTTCATGCAAGCGCGCTTCATTCAAATCCATCAGGTTTTCAAAATAAAAAAAAGCCGGTCAAGTGCGAGTTGTGACTCGCGCACCGAGGGTTCCGTACAAACTTGTAAGTAAGGTATTTTTTTTTGTGGAGAACGTAGCAAGCACATTCAGTTAACTTGACAAGTGGCCCTCCTGAAATCACGACCATCTTAGTACCGCTGCAAGCATAACCTCAAGATATCGCGGTCGTACGATGGAATTCTACCCTATATTTTATTACCATACATCCCTCATTTACTATAAGTGTTTAGGGGTTCTGGAACTTCACTATTTGTTTTTACTGCTCAATTTGCCCTGTATACCTATATAGCCTGTATAAAGGTATACAGGGTATTTTTTTTAAATAACGCGAATATTTTTAAACTTATAAAAAGAAAACATTATTTTATTATTACACTTATTCACTAACTTATATTAAGATCTAACTATTTCTAGATCTAATATAAACTAATATATTAACTATTTCTAGATCTATTTCGATACTCTTAACATTCAGTTGTTCAATTGACTGCTTTTTGGGCAATTGACTACCAAAAAATATAGGGCGAACGTGATTTAAGTATCATATACTTAAATCATATTATCTACAACATATTATGTAGATTATAGTATAGTATTATTATGTAGATTATATTTTATTATTATATTTAAGAAAAATTAGACGAAATATAATATATACAGGATGTTACGGTACTTGAGTATGTCGCATATCGGTTAAAACAAGCAAAATTTAGACATAATATATACCCTGTATATATTATGTATATAGAGCGTACGTGATGAAATGCATAACGAATATAAACAAAGAAAATTCAGAATAAATAGCTTGGTGCCAGCACGTACTTTTTAACCTTAGGACCTAACTGTATGCAACCCATATGCTTCTGGAGCCTGACAATACCACTACGACAACATTAGTGTATTTTCATAAGTTTCTAATAGTAAATTCGTATTTTTCTTGTAGTTAAACTACATATTTACGGTTTTCAGATTTTTCCCTTTACATGTGCTGTAAGACACCGCTTCTTGCCAAATTTCATGATTCTAGGTCAACGGGAAGTACCCTATAGGTTTTGATTCCCTTGTGAAATCGCAAAATATGAGACATAAACGGTCATATCTTTTGATCGCGCTGACTTACAAGTTTGATTTTTTCACAGCTGAAAGAGCCCGCATACCCGAGTATTTGATACAAATTTCAACTTGTTACCTCTACGCGTTCCTGAGAAAAATGATCTTGACAGACAGACAGACGGACGGACAGACAGACAGACAGACAGACAGACAGACAGACAGACAGACAGACAGTCAGACAGACAGTCAGATAGACAGACAGACGGACAACCAAGTGATCCTATAAGGGTTCCGTTTTCGGTACGGAACCCTAAAAATAAGGTCGGATACTTTTCTAACAGACCACGTATTCCACTTGACTTGGTGTATGACTTGAAAAGTTTGTTCTTATCAAGAATTAAAATTTTAAAGTTTAATTAATTTCACATTTTTGGCTTTTTAGACTAAGTAGCGTGTTGTAAATTAGTAAACTTCATCAAAATTGAGCACTCTATATGTTTCTGAAAACATAATTCTGAAACATAATTAACATAAAACATAATTGGAAACATTAACATAATTGGAAAATTTAGAATAATTTTTGAGATATTTTTGGTCTGCAATTGAGTTACAATTTGTTGGTGTCCAGAATTTAGACATGAAAGTTTAGTTGATTTCACATATCTGGCTTAATAGACTAAGTATGTTTGAAATTAGTAAAGTAATTGAAGATAACCGTCAAAGGAGGTTTATTCAACCGTGTGTAAAGATTACACACTTATTTTTTTTATACAAATACTTATCGCAAGTACCTTATTAGACGCCGGCGGGTCGTCGGGACGTCTAGTAAACTAGTCTGATCGACGCGCCATAGATCAATTCAATTTAGATAGGAGCGCCCACGGTGATTTGGCGTCGCCGGCGACACCGGCTTCCCAAGTTATGAATGGAGCAATCAAAATCGGACTTTTATGTAGTTCGCCGTTGGAGAGAACACTCTCAATAAAAAGACGGAAAAGACTCGGGAGTTTCAACTAATAACTTTTTTATTCTGCAGTAATATTTGCAGAAAATTTGTATTTTAAAAATAATCGAGATTGTTACGCGAAAACCGCTTTTTAGAACAAAAATAACGGCAATAAATGTAAATAACGAAATTCTGTGAATATTTTCGTTTTAAAAAGCAGTTTTACAAAAAAAAAAAAATGACAGAGATAAACGTAAATAATAAATTTCGCGTAGATGAAAATGTCTGGCAAAAATGCACCGAAATGGCTCGTATACCGAAATCACAGCGCAAATATTAGCGCAGAAAATTGAATTATGTGTGGTGGAGGTGCCGGGAACACCGCACATCCAATCTCGGTGCATATTACAATTCCAGTTTATTTTTGGAACGTAGCGCGCAAAAAAAGCTAATTATGTAGTTTTAGACCGCACGGTACGAGCGTCCGTCCATTTGTGTTTCATTTATTGGCTGCCAGTTTAAATAATTTATCCCGTCCCGATGCATACACCGCAATTATATATTCGGGCCAGCGCGCGGCAATTACACTACGAGGGGATTATTTTAATTATTGATTGTGTTAATCCTTAATCAGGTTTTTTAGTTTTAATAATATACTATATACAATTTATAAGCATTAACACTTATTTGGCTGTAATAAAAGCGAGTGGCATGGTCGCGACCGTTACTACATGGTAGTAAAAAGACTCTTATACTTACTTACTTACTCCTCGGCGCTACAGCCCATGAAGGGCCTTGGCCTCTCTGACGATCGTAGCCCAATCCTGGCGATCTTCAGCTCGTTTCCTCCATCTTCTGAACCCATCTTTCGTAAGTCATCCTCTACATCATCCAGCCATCGTTTCCGTGGTCTCAATTTGCACCTTCTGCCAACTGAGTTTCCTCTGTGTACCTTCTTGACAGACCCGTCATCTGGCATTCGCTCTACATGGCCCAACCATCTTAGTCTATTACTCTTTATTTCCAAAACTATGTCAGCATGACCGTATAGTTCCTCCAATTCCCTATTTTCCGTATTCTCCGTTGCCCTGCGTCATTCACTGCCCCAAAAATCTTTCTTAATATTTTCCTTTCCCATCTTCTCAGACATTTCTCTTCTGCCACCCTCATTGTCCATGTTTCTGAGCCATACATTACCACCAGCCTTATCACCGTTCGATAGACAGTTATCTTCGATTTTCTGCTCAGGCTACGTGACTTGAGAATCTTAATCAGGGCCCAGTATGCTCTGTATCCCGCTGCAATCCTTGCTTTTATTTCTTCACTTATGCTGTTATCATTAGTTACCAACACTTCCAAGTACTTAAACTTCTCACAACTCTCATAGTTGACTCCATTCAACTTTATGAGTTTGTGTTTCTCCTGGAAGAGAAGATATACTGTGTTTTGGCGCCGTTCACTCGAAGCCCCAATTCTTCTGCCTCCTTTTCTAACCTACACAACCCATCTTCCAGCTCTTTAAATCTTCGAGACAGCATACACACATCATCCGCATACGCCAAATTCTGGTTCATGCGGTTAAACAGAGTACCACCTGGGTTGTTGGTCTCCACTTTTCTCATCACTCTCTCCAGTACTATGTTGAAAAGTAGTGTGGATAATACATCGCCCTGTCTTAACCCTTGGTTGACTTCAAATTCCTTCGTAAGTTTTCCTTCTACTTTAACTTGGCATTTCGTTCTGTTGAGGGTCATTTGTATCAGATGTATTAGCTTATATTGACACTCCATATCCATCAGAGTCTGATACAGCTGTTTTCTATTCACCCTATCATAAGCCTGTCTGAAGTCCACAAAGAGCTGATGTATATCCACATTATACTCGTAGCATTTCTCCATTATTTGCCTTATCGTGAAGACATGGTCGGTCGTTGATCTACCCTGTCGGAAACCACACTGATAATCTCCTAGAATCACTTCTGCAAAAGGAGTGAGTCTCATAGCTATGACTTTGGCTAAGACTTTGTACACAACACTGAGTAAAGCTATGCCACGGTAGTTTTCACATTTTGCTTTGTCCTTCTTCTTATGAATCGGGCAAATAATGGCCAAGTTCCATTCCTCCGGCATCACTTCTTTTTCCCATACTTCGACGATTAGCTGATGGACAAGACGTGTCAAATGTTCAAAAAGACTCTTATACTGAATTGAAAAACTTAGTGAATTTATGAATTCAGTATAATAGAAACGATTAGAGTTAATTGGAAAGTCACTTACTGTTTGGATCGTGTCTCACGAAAATCAAATTTTCCAGTTTTAAAACATGGGCTGGTCTAATCACTTACTTGTTAGGTTAGGTTTTTTTAGCTGCTCGCGTCTTCGCCACGTGTGATCGTCCTTCCGGCGTCTTTTTTAAGGAAGGAAATGTCGATAGTAAGTGGAGGGAATCCCATAAAATTGTTGTCTTCCAGACGTTGGATGCCGCTTCAGCCCTTTGGGCTCGTGATTACACGCCTGATTAACTTGACTTAAAACGCTAAACTTCAAGATGCGTGCACGTGTCGGTCGAGCTTCGTTCGCGCTTCGATTTTTGTCTCTACGCTTCACGCACTCGAAGCATACTCTCCGAATAATGTAAATTCGCGAAGTAAATTGATAAGTAAATCGCGCGATTTGTATCCAGGTCGATACACCTGTCCCCTGCTGTTCTCAATCGGTGCCAAAATCTATTCAAATGTTGAATTAAAAATACGGCTTTATTGAAATTGGCGCGAACACTTTATTTTAAAAAATATATTTATATTATTTATATATTATTTATTTTCATTATTAGCAGAAATTCGAATTCGAACATGAATCGGTCCGAATAGCGATTATAAGTAGTCTGTTAGAAAAGTATCCGACCTTATTTTTTATTTTGAAAACCGGATGGATTTGAACCAAGCGCGCTTGCATGAACCGAGCTTGAACCTTCGTGCGCATGCGTGAATTTTTTCCCGCCTGTAGATAGCCTCAGTTGCTGTCGAGCAGTGTTTGAGTGACGTAGTGTGTAGTGCTCTCGTCGATTTTTCAATGCAAGTAAAATAACCAAATAGTACTACAGGGATGTCCTACGTTGTTTACGTGATGCTGTGCGGCGCAAGCAACTGGAGTTGTGGTCATTATGAAATTGGCGACTCCATCACGACAATGCTACAGCACTTTCTTCGCACTTGGTTCACAATTTTTTGGCGAGAAACCAGACAGTCTCCTTACTCTTCTGATCTCCCCCTGCGACTTCTGGCTATTCCCCAAAGTCAAGAGGCCATTGGAAAGAACATGATTTCAGACAAGAGATTATATTATGGCTGCAACGACAGCCGAGCCAAAGTCGATTCCGAAAGAGGCTTTTTCAGAATGCTTCCAACAATGGCGGCACCGCTGGGAGAAGTGTGTGGAGTCCCAAGGAGACTACGGTGATTAGGCTTCCAACGCTCCAGATATGCCAGTTTTTTTACCGGCTAAAGGTCGGATACTTTTCTAACAGACCACGTATATTATTTATTTTCATTATTAGCGGAAATTCGAATTCGAACATGAATTGGCCCGAATAGCGGTTATACTTATCAGGTTAACTTTCTGCAGTATGTGGTAAAACACTTTCATTTAAACCACAAAGCTTGTTAGGTTAGGTTAGGTTTTTTTATTATTTATTTCTATTATTAGCAGAAATTCGAATTCGAAGATGAATCGGCCCGAATAGCGGTTATACGTGGTCTGTTAGGAGAGTATCCGACCTTATTTTTTATTTTGAAAACCTGATGGATTTGAATCAAGCGCGCTTGCATGAGCCGACCTTGAACCTTCGTGCGCATGCGTGATTTTTTTCCCCGCCTGTAGGTAGCCTCAGTTCCTGTCGAGCAGTGTTTGAGTGACGCAGTGTATAGTGCTCTCGTCGGTTTTTCAATGCAAGTAAAATCAACAAAGAGTACTATAGGGATGTCCTACGTCGCCTACGTAATGCTGTGCGGGGCAAGCCACTGGAGTTGTGGTCATCAGGAAATTGGCGACTCCATCACGACAATCAGTCTTGTCTGTCTAGTCTTGTCTATCTAGTCTTGTCTGTCTAGTGTTGTCTGTCTAGTCTTGTCTGTCTAGTCTTGTCTGTCTAGTCTTGTCTGTCTAGTCTTGTCTGACTAGTCTAGTCTGTCTAGTCTTGTCTGTCTAGTCTCGTCTGTCTAGTCTTGTCTGTCTAGTCTTGTCTGTCTAGTCTTGTCTGTCTAGTCTTGTCTGTCTAGTCTTGTCTGTCTAGTCTTGTCTGTCTAGTCTTGTCTGTCTAGTCTTGTCTGTCTAGTCTTGTCTGTCTAGTCTTGTCTGTCTAGTCTTGTCTGTCTAGTCTTGTCTGTCTAGTCTTGTCTGTCTAGTCTTGTCTGTCTAGTCTTGTCTGTCTAGTCTTGTCTGTCTAGTCTTGTCTGTCTAGTCTTGTCTGTCTAGTCTTGTCTGTCTAGTCTTGTCTGTCTAGTCTTGTCTGTCTAGTCTTGTCTGTCTAGTCTTGTCTGTCTAGTCTTGTCTGTCTAGTCTTGTCTGTCTAGTCTTGTCTGTCTAGTCTTGTCTGTCTAGTCTTGTCTGTCTAGTCTTGTCTGTCTAGTCTTGTCTGTCTAGTCTTGTCTGTCTAGTCTTGTCTGTCTAGTCTTGTCTGTCTAGTCTTGTCTGTCTAGTCTTGTCTGTCTAGTCTTGTCTGTCTAGTCTTGTCTGTCTAGTCTTGTCTGTCTAGTCTTGTCTGTCTAGTCTTGTCTGTCTAGTCTTGTCTGTCTAGTCTTGTCTGTCTAGTCTTGTCTGTCTAGTCTTGTCTGTCTAGTCTTGTCTGTCTAGTCTTGTCTGTCTAGTCTTGTCTGTCTAGTCTTGTCTGTCTAGTCTTGTCTGTCTAGTCTTGTCTGTCTAGTCTTGTCTGTCTAGTCTTGTCTGTCTAGTCTTGTCTGTCTAGTCTTGTCTGTCTAGTCTTGTCTGTCTAGTCTTGTCTGTCTAGTCTTGTCTGTCTAGTCTTGTCTGTCTAGTCTTGTCTGTCTAGTCTTGTCTGTCTAGTCTTGTCTGTCTAGTCTTGTCTGTCTAGTCTTGTCTGTCTAGTCTTGTCTGTCTAGTCTTGTCTGTCTAGTCTTGTCTGTCTAGTCTTGTCTGTCTAGTCTTGTCTGTCTAGTCTTGTCTGTCTAGTCTTGTCTGTCTAGTCTTGTCTGTCTAGTCTTGTCTGTCTAGTCTTGTCTGTCTAGTCTTGTCTGTCTAGTCTTGTCTGTCTAGTCTTGTCTGTCTAGTCTTGTCTGTCTAGTCTTGTCTGTCTAGTCTTGTCTGTCTAGTCTTGTCTGTCTAGTCTTGTCTGTCTAGTCTTGTCTGTCTAGTCTTGTCTGTCTAGTCTTGTCTGTCTAGTCTTGTCTGTCTAGTCTTGTCTGTCTAGTCTTGTCTGTCTAGTCTTGTCTGTCTAGTCTTGTCTGTCTAGTCTTGTCTGTCTAGTCTTGTCTGTCTAGTCTTGTCTGTCTAGTCTTGTCTGTCTAGTCTTGTCTGTCTAGTCTTGTCTGTCTAGTCTTGTCTGTCTAGTCTTGTCTGTCTAGTCTTGTCTGTCTAGTCTTGTCTGTCTAGTCTTGTCTGTCTAGTCTTGTCTGTCTAGTCTTGTCTGTCTAGTCTTGTCTGTCTAGTCTTGTCTGTCTAGTCTTGTCTGTCTAGTCTTGTCTGTCTAGTCTTGTCTGTCTAGTCTTGTCTGTCTAGTCTTGTCTGTCTAGTCTTGTCTGTCTAGTCTTGTCTGTCTAGTCTTGTCTGTCTAGTCTTGTCTGTCTAGTCTTGTCTGTCTAGTCTTGTCTGTCTAGTCTTGTCTGTCTAGTCTTGTCTGTCTAGTCTTGTCTGTCTAGTCTTGTCTGTCTAGTCTTGTCTGTCTAGTCTTGTCTGTCTAGTCTTGTCTGTCTAGTCTTGTCTGTCTAGTCTTGTCTGTCTAGTCTTGTCTGTCTAGTCTTGTCTGTCTAGTCTTGTCTGTCTAGTCTTGTCTGTCTAGTCTTGTCTGTCTAGTCTTGTCTGTCTAGTCTTGTCTGTCTAGTCTTGTCTGTCTAGTCTTGTCTGTCTAGTCTTGTCTGTCTAGTCTTGTCTGTCTAGTCTTGTCTGTCTAGTCTTGTCTGTCTAGTCTTGTCTGTCTAGTCTTGTCTGTCTAGTCTTGTCTGTCTAGTCTTGTCTGTCTAGTCTTGTCTGTCTAGTCTTGTCTGTCTAGTCTTGTCTGTCTAGTCTTGTCTGTCTAGTCTTGTCTGTCTAGTCTTGTCTGTCTAGTCTTGTCTGTCTAGTCTTGTCTGTCTAGTCTTGTCTGTCTAGTCTTGTCTGTCTAGTCTTGTCTGTCTAGTCTTGTCTGTCTAGTCTTGTCTGTCTAGTCTTGTCTGTCTAGTCTTGTCTGTCTAGTCTTGTCTGTCTAGTCTTGTCTGTCTAGTCTTGTCTGTCTAGTCTTGTCTGTCTAGTCTTGTCTGTCTAGTCTTGTCTGTCTAGTCTTGTCTGTCTAGTCTTGTCTGTCTAGTCTTGTCTGTCTAGTCTTGTCTGTCTAGTCTTGTCTGTCTAGTCTTGTCTGTCTAGTCTTGTCTGTCTAGTCTTGTCTGTCTAGTCTTGTCTGTCTAGTCTTGTCTGTCTAGTCTTGTCTGTCTAGTCTTGTCTGTCTAGTCTTGTCTGTCTAGTCTTGTCTGTCTAGTCTTGTCTGTCTAGTCTTGTCTGTCTAGTCTTGTCTGTCTAGTCTTGTCTGTCTAGTCTTGTCTGTCTAGTCTTGTCTGTCTAGTCTTGTCTGTCTAGTCTTGTCTGTCTAGTCTTGTCTGTCTAGTCTTGTCTGTCTAGTCTTGTCTGTCTAGTCTTGTCTGTCTAGTCTTGTCTGTCTAGTCTTGTCTGTCTAGTCTTGTCTGTCTAGTCTTGTCTGTCTAGTCTTGTCTGTCTAGTCTTGTCTGTCTAGTCTTGTCTGTCTAGTCTTGTCTGTCTAGTCTTGTCTGTCTAGTCTTGTCTGTCTAGTCTTGTCTGTCTAGTCTTGTCTGTCTAGTCTTGTCTGTCTAGTCTTGTCTGTCTAGTCTTGTCTGTCTAGTCTTGTCTGTCTAGTCTTGTCTGTCTAGTCTTGTCTGTCTAGTCTTGTCTGTCTAGTCTTGTCTGTCTAGTCTTGTCTGTCTAGTCTTGTCTGTCTAGTCTTGTCTGTCTAGTCTTGTCTGTCTAGTCTTGTCTGTCTAGTCTTGTCTGTCTAGTCTTGTCTGTCTAGTCTTGTCTGTCTAGTCTTGTCTGTCTAGTCTTGTCTGTCTAGTCTTGTCTGTCTAGTCTTGTCTGTCTAGTCTTGTCTGTCTAGTCTTGTCTGTCTAGTCTTGTCTGTCTAGTCTTGTCTGTCTAGTCTTGTCTGTCTAGTCTTGTCTGTCTAGTCTTGTCTGTCTAGTCTTGTCTGTCTAGTCTTGTCTGTCTAGTCTTGTCTGTCTAGTCTTGTCTGTCTAGTCTTGTCTGTCTAGTCTTGTCTGTCTAGTCTTGTCTGTCTAGTCTTGTCTGTCTAGTCTTGTCTGTCTAGTCTTGTCTGTCTAGTCTTGTCTGTCTAGTCTTGTCTGTCTAGTCTTGTCTGTCTAGTCTTGTCTGTCTAGTCTTGTCTGTCTAGTCTTGTCTGTCTAGTCTTGTCTGTCTAGTCTTGTCTGTCTAGTCTTGTCTGTCTAGTCTTGTCTGTCTAGTCTTGTCTGTCTAGTCTTGTCTGTCTAGTCTTGTCTGTCTAGTTTTGTCTGTCTAGTCTTGTCTGTCTTCTGTGTCTCGCTTCTCTGTGCCACCAATCGATCCAATTCAATTAAGACATCATCCACTATCATAATATACAAATTATGCAGTTTAAGTAACCCCCGACACAAAAAAACTCTAAAAAGCAAAAAAAAATCTCTCTTGCCCTTTAACTTCATTAAAAGTACCTATTCATATTTCGATGATGAGCTTCGCCGCGTCGGGGGACCGCTATGTGAAGAACTATAAGCGTCGGGGGACCGCTATGTGAAGAACTATAATTAGTTATACCTACATAGAAGTAACACAAAATTTGTCACACACAATCTAATTAATAAATTGTCTAACAATATGACGCACAGTTTCATTAGGTTAAAGGTTGTCGATTTCACAAAAAAATTCTCTCTTGCCCTTTAACTTTATTAAAAGAACCTATTCATATTTTGATGATGAACATCGCCGAGTCGGGGGACCGCTATGTGAAGAACACTCTTCGCACTTGGTTCACATTTTTTTTTGTTCTCCTCTGGTTCGACAGGCTCCTTATTCTCCTGATATGGCCCCCTGCGACTTATGGATATTCCCCAAAGTCAAGAGGCCATTTAAAGGAACGAGATTTCAGACAAGAGGACATTATGGCTGCAACGACAGCCGTGTTAAAATCGATTCCGAAAGAGGCTTTTTGGGAATGCTTCCAACAATGGGGCGCCGCTGGTGAGAAGTATGTGTAGTCCCAATGAGACTAGTTTGAGGGTGATTAGGTTTCCAACCAACGGCTAAAGGTCGGATACTTTTCTAACAGGTCACCTATATTATTTATTTTCATTATTAACAGAAATTCGGATTTGAACATGAATTGACACTTATAGCGGTTATACTTGTCAGGTTAACTTTTTGCAATTTGTGGTAAAACACTTTCATTTAATCCGCAAAGCTTCATATAAACCCCTTTCATGTTTAATGGTGACTTTCGGTGACTATTTGCGTTATTTGAGTTGGTTGAGAAGATGAAGAATTCGACGTCTTATTCCTAATGCCATACTCTGTAACAATTTTTAGGGTTCCGTACCGAAAACGGAACCCTTATAGGATCACTTTATTGTCCGTCGGCCTGTCTGTCCGTCTGTCTGTCTATCAAGACCAATTTTCTCAGGAACGCGTAGAGGTAACAAGTTGAAATTTGTATCAAATACTCGGGTCTGCGCTCTCTTTCAGCTGTGAAAAAATCAAACTTGTAAGTCAACGCGATCAAAAGATATGACCGTTTATGTCGCATATTTTGCGATTTCACAAGGGAATCAAAACCTATAGGGCACTTCCCGTTGACCTAGAATCATGAAATTTGGCAAGAAGCGGTGTCTTACAGCACATGTACAGGGAAAAAACTGAAAACCGTAAATATGTAGTTTAATTACAAGAAAAATGCGAATTTACTATTAGAAACTTATGAAAATACACTAATTTGTTGCGTGGTATTGTCAGGCACTAGGAGCATATGGATTGCATACAGTTAGATCCTCCTAAAGATACCTTACTTTTACAAGTTTGTACGGAACCCTCCGTGCGCGAGTCACAACTCGCACTTGGCCGAAGTTTTTTATTATACAACATACACGGTGTTAAAAACCGATGCTTCTATCCCCTGTATTTTGATCTTGTGGTTTGACTGTTTACATCGATTAAACCTTGTAAGAGTTCAAATCTTTCTGAAAAATTTGTTGAAGTGATCGTAAATTTCTGATTGAATTAAATTTCCAAAATTCCACCCCAGTTATGAATCCATTGCAAATTATTTCATCCATAGAAAATTGAAACACATTTAAAACACGTACTGCTGTCACAACGGAACACAATTGAGCCCTCGGAGGTCAAATTCTCCCCTCCGTCTCGCCCTGTTCGAAGCGTGTTTGCGTTATTGAAGGGTGACCGAGAAGAAAATAAAGTTGTTCGGGTGTGCGCGCGGGGCTTATTTAGAGCCGGGAATTTGCCGGAGACTTGTTAGGGTCGCAAAAGGTAATCTTATTGAGAAGTTAGGCGAAACGCTTTTTTCGTCCGCCCGCAGATAAATAAGGTGAGAGGAATAAAACAGAGAAATTTGTGATATGTCACTGAAAAATTGCTACATCTAGCAAATTATTTAATGTTTTTAAGATAACTTTGCATAATATATTTTATAAAAAATCTGTGTAAACTTTTGGTTTAATTTAATAAAATAACTTTACTGTATTATTATTTTAAATATAATCCGCAAATCCGTGGAACATTAGCCTTCTGTAGTGATTCCAGAAGAATAGTTGAATATGCTAGACGGAAAAAAGTACACTCTAAAAAGAACTCTGATATCTAAGCATTTATTACAGTTTCAAATGGTAGCATCGGCCTTACGAATTGGAAACTACACAAAACTACGGTTTTTCGGGTCATACCAATTATTACAGTTTTGAACATGAAATCTTTCGAATCAGAATAGTAGGGTTAGTTTATTTTTTTTATCCCTGAGCCGCAGAAATTTCATTGGATCATTTTTTATCCCTGAGCTGGACAAAAACTGAAAATTAATTTTTCAGTACCTTCTGGAGTTTCAACCTTAATCCCATTTTGAGATAAATCTTTCAGATCATCGTTCGAGTCGTCGAAATAAAATTTTGTTGGCATACATTTTTTTATCTATAGCTTGAAATATTTGTATGACAAACATGTGGTTTAATTCCGTTCTAAATTCAGGTGGTAATAACCCAATTTCTTCGTAAACTCCACTTAATTTACCGCCACTACCAGCATGACTACAAAGACAATTATTAGTTTCGAAATCATCACAATAACTGAATATAGGAATAATAAATTTATCGTTAGAATCACGAATCATTTTCTTCCATGCTATCTTGACCTTTCAAAAATTCAGCATATACTTTGATTTTAGTCAAAAATGATGGTAGTTCCGAAAAATTCTTCAAAACTTGGTGTATTGGGATGTATTGTAGAGTCGCTTCTTCGCGATCATAAGTTTTTTATTCTGTTTTTAGTATCAGCTCCTATTACAATGCTTTCAGGAGGTATAAAAGCACCGGTACATGTTTTCAGCCTTCCCCATTCTGTATCCAATTCTTTAAACGGAAGCTTCAAAATATTAAACATTGATTCCACTTCTCTTCTTTTTTCTTCATTAACTCCATTCTCGATGAAACATTGCGATACTTCATTTTGTAAGTACATGAAAGCTGAATTATTTAAAAATTTGGTTGTGGGTGTTATATTCTCTGGCAATGCTTTTCGAGGAATTTTTAGGTTTTGGAAATTAGAAATAAATTTATTAGTTTCATCGAAAAGGGCTAAGATGAATGTCGATGATACACAATAGTTGTGATGACTTGTAAAATTGAATAATTTTAAAGAGTTTTCACGCCATTAATTAGCACTGGCAATTGCGTCTGACTTAAATAACACAAAAAACGACAAATGCAATGTAAAAGGACCATGAATATTGGAACTTGGAATGTCCAGAGTTGGTACAGATCTGGAGCTGCTATAAATGCTGTGGAACAACTGGAAAACATAGGAATGGATATAACAGCCGTCCAAGAAATAAGATGGCCAGACGATGGAAATATAAAAATAAGTAAATCCACCATCTTCTTCAGCGGTAACAAAAACGGAAGACATGAATTTGGAACGGGCTTTGTGATTAGAGACAACCTAGTACAGAATATACAAAATTTTAAACCTATAAATGAAAGGATATGCTACATACGAATGAAGGGAGAGCGATACAACATTTCGATTATCTCAGCGCATGCACCAACGGAAGAGAAGGATGAAGATATCAAGGATGACTTCTACGATGCCCTAGAAAGAGAGATAGATACGATGCCCAAACAGGATATGCGCATACTCTGCGGGGACTTTAATGCTAAAATAGGCAAAGAGCCCAGCCTATACCCCACAATAGGTAAACACAGCCTACACAATATATCCAACGACAATGGCTTAAGACTCACAGAAACTGCAGCAGCTAATAATATGCTAATAAAGTCAACCATGTTTCCGCATAAAGACATCCATAAGCAAACCTGGGTCTCAAACGACCACGAAATTGACCACATCATTGTAGATGCCCGTCATGGCAACAATATTATAGACGTAAGAAGCCTGAGAGGAATAGACGGAGACACATATCATTACTTAGTCAGAGCAAAAGTCAAGTACAGAATATCTAGCCACAAATACAATAAAACAACAATAAACCCACAATGGAACATGGACGAAATACACAATGCAGAGAAAGAACAAAACTATAGAGAACAACTTGAACAAACCTTGAACTGTGAAAGAGAAGACAATGATATAGAACAGCTATGGGAAGCGACTGCCGAAATAATAACCAAGACAGCTGACAAGATCTTTGGAAGGAGTAAGCAGAAGAGGGCAAAAACATGGTATGACGAGGAATGTCGAAAACAACTGGAAAAAAGACAAACAGTAAGAAAGACTTGGATACAACTGCAAACAGACCAAAGTAAAAAGGAATATGACGACTGTCGAAAAGAAACAAGAAAAATAATACGCACAAAGAAAAGAAACTACGAACAACAAAAATATGAAACTATGGAGAGAGACCGGCCCAAACCAGGCTCCAGAGAATTCTACAAAGCAATTTCCTCTGAGAAAAGAGGGCATAGAGCCAATTCCATCCACACACTGAGAGACAACCAAGGCCGTATGATAATCGACGGTAAAGAAATAACTGAAGAATGGAAAAAGTATTTTAGAGACCTTCTAAACATCATACAGGAAGAACAGCACAAAGAAGAGATCTATATCACAGCGGACATGCCCGTCAAAAATCCTTCCTTTGAAGAAACCCAAAAGGCCTTAAATAAGCTGAAAAATCACAAAGCGCCGGGTACGGACGAGATACCAGCAGAACTTCTGAAATATGGGGGAGACGCACTACATCGCCAAATCCACCAGCTAATAACGCACATATGGTTAGAAGAAAGGATACCAGCACGATGGAAGGAAAACATAATAGTGCCCATCCACAAAAAAGGGGACAAAACAAAATGCGCGAATTATAAAGGAATCTCACTCCTAAACACGGCATATAAAACCCTCTCAAACATCATTCTTAGTAGACTAATCCCTTATGCTGAAAATGTCCTAGGCGAATATCAAGCCGGGTTTAGGGCAAACAGATCAACTATTCACGCTGAGACAACTTCTAGAAAAGGGATGGGAGTATAACAAACCCATACACAATCTTTTCATAGACTTTCGACAGGCATATGATAGCGTAGAAAGAAGCCAAGTATGGAATGCCATGGCGGAGTTCTCAATACCAAAGAAACTCATTCGGATGACTAAAGTCTGTATGGAGGGTGGAATATCTAAAGTACGTGTAAATAATAAGCTGTCTGGCAGCTTTGAAATCAACAGTGGACTTAAACAGGGTGATGCGTTATCTCCACTACTATTCAACCTTGTATTAGAGAAAGCCATAAGGTCGGCCGAAATAAAAACAGAATTGCTATCGGGTCAAGGTCCCAAAGTGTTACTCGCATATGCAGATGACATAGATCTCGTTGGAGACTCCATTCTATCCACGAAAGACATTTTCAACAAGGTGGAAGGAGCAACAAGTGAAGTAGGGCTGAAGATTAATGAAGAGAAAACGAAATATATGTGTATAAATAGAACGACACGAAGAGACAGAATAGGACAAAATATAACAATCAACACCTTTAATTTCGAAAGAGTACAACGTTTTAAGTATCTGGGGGCCGTAATCACAGCGGACAACGATTTTATCGAAGAAATAAAAGACAGAATCCAATCTGCAAACCGCTGTCTATTTGCACTGAATAAGCTCATAAAATCAAAAAATCGCACAAAAAGTTCAAAGATCAAAATCTATAAATCCATCGTCAGACCTGTAATAACATACGGATGCGAAACGTGGACCATGACCGAAGCAAACGAAGAAAAGCTCAGACGCTTTGAACGAAAAATACTTGACATCACCACAGACCAGTATAAGATCAGAACCAATATCGAATTAAAAGCACTCTACAACGACACCGATATTGTCCAAGAAATTAAATCACAGCGACTAAGATGGGCAGGCCACGTGCACAGACTGCACAACGAAAGACTTGTAAAACTGGTATGGGAGGAGATTCCCACAGGCAAGAGACCGCTCGGACGTCCCAGAATGCGATGGAGAGATAACATCCAAGCAGATCTCCGGAAAATGAACATTCCATTTGACCCTAGGTTGATGGAAGACCGAACAAATTGGAAAAAAGTTGTACAGTCAGCCAAGACCCACCCAGGGTTGTAGCGCTACGTGATGATGATGATGAATTGCGTCTGACTCGCAATTTGTAGCTTCGGTATAATTATCAATAGTATTTGTATTTATCTCAAAACTACTACAGTGAACTGCTAAATAATCATTTAAATGCGAAGATTTATGTATATTACTATCTTTATCGATATCATTACTTACATAATTTGGAAGTATAGGCTGTGATTCTTCAGATGAGCATTGCTTTTCAAGTTGATGTGTTTTCAAATGTTGTCGAAATGATTTATATTTATCAAATCGCCGATTACAATTTGATAAACAAATAAAAAAACTTCTCTCTACTGGCAAGTCGCCTCTATATTTACGATAATGTAATCTTCAATACTAATAAAAACTTTTAAGCAAAAACAACGAATTTCAAGCATTTTTAAACTTTTCCTTTTTGTTCTTTAATTTAACTTAAAAATTTAAATGAAGAATTAGTATTACTGAACGCAAACTACTTAATATATCTCAGTAAATTCAATTTTCATAATAATGAAAAATTTACTGATACAACAGGAAAAACTTTAAACAGGGAACAAATGTTCTTGCGTTGATTTGATGTCTCCAATCAGCGTTGTCAAGCTTGTTGGTAAGTTTCCATCATCGTCGGTATGTATATCAAATATGATTTTTTGAATTAATAACCACGTTGATCGAGCTTCTGGTGGATATTTAATGCCCAATGCAAAAAATATAAAAAATTATATATTCACAGCATCAAGAGTAGAATCAGCATTATATTATATGTCATTGACAATAACTTGAATTGAGCTTAGAGCTTCGAAAGGACCAACAATTACTGGACGTGGTTGAAATGATATCCTTTGAATACTCATAAACCGTTTCGCTCGGTCAATTGTCTCACTTTTATCATTTTCTGCCTACAAATAAGCAAATATAAATATTCTATATCAGCGCTGTCCAACGTTTCTTAGCCAGCGGGCCATTTTTTCTTTAGAAATTTTTTCGCGGGCCGAAAAGGATAGGTAAATGGAAAGAGTCAGTTCATGTCAACTCAAAAGTTATTTTATTTATACGAAAAAAAAAAGTCAAAGATAATAACATTTTTTCAAGAATAAAGTTTATATTTTTGCATAATAAATATTTATTGTTAAAACGAATTGACAAAACAATGTTATTCTTGAAAATAATACAAGAGATAATAAAATCACAATAAAATTAAAATAATATTAAGCCTAAGCTATTTATTGGGAGCATTGTGGCCATACTTGTTAAGCAACAATTTCTTTTATGTCCATCGCAATATATGTTATATATACATAATAATGTATATGTACATAACGACAGAATAACATAATTACCGACAAAAACGGGACTGCACTACTGAACGTGAATGACAAAGTAGCAAGATGGCAACAATACATACAGACTCTTTATGCTGACGATAGCCGAACAGTTTCTAACACAAATAGCCCAGCACAAACAGGACCTTCTATACCTCATCAAGAAGTTCTTAACGCAATTGGAAGACTCAAAAACAACAAGTCCCCGGGCCCAGATGAAGTTCTTGGCGATATGTTAAAGCTCATTGAGGAAGAATACCTAGACCTAATCACGGACTTATTTAACAACATATATGAATCGGGAGATATACCCGAGAAATGGCTAGTCTTTACGTTTATACCGATTCCTAAAAAAACCACAGCTAAACAATGCGAAGACTATAGAACTATCTGTCTCACAAGTCACTTCATGAAGGTCTTTCTTAAGATTATTTACGAACGAATATATCAAAAACTAGAAGAAGACATTAGCGAGACGCAATTTGGGTTTAGGAGTGGATTGGGGACTAGAGATGCCCTTTTTGGTCTGAGTGTTCTGACTCAGAGAGCAAGAGACGTGAATTGCGATGTTTTCACGTGTTTTATCGACTTCGAAAAGGCATTCGATAGGGTTAACCATGATTTGCTAACAGAAACCATAAAGCAATCAGGAATAGATGACAGAGATGCACGAATAATCAACAATCTGTACAGACAACAAACAGCATGTGTTCGTGTGGAAAATATAATGTCAAAGGAATTTCCAGTAGAACAAGGTGTCAGACAGGGCTGCGTACTATCCACGCTACTGTTTAACCGATACGCAGAAAACCTTTTTAAGAATGCACTCGAAGAAGAACAGATTGGGATAAAGATAAACGGGGAAATAATTAATAACTTAAGGTATGCAGACGACTCTGTACTAATTGCCGACAGTGCCGAAGGACTACAGAGACTGATTGATAAAGTAGTAGAGGCATGCGAACCACTTAATATGCGATTGAATGTGGCAAAGACAAAAATTCTAATCGTCAGCAAAAATGCGTCTAATGCCCAATTCCTGGTAAATGGGGCCCAACTACAGAGAGTACCATCAATATCGTACTTGGGTGTAAACCTCAATGACCAATGGGATCATAGTCGTGAAGTAAAGATCAACATAGAGAAGGCACGTTCTACATTTAACCAAATGAAGAATGTTTTGTGTAACATGCGCTTGAACATCCATCTTCGAACACGCATACTTAGATGCTACGTCTTCTCTAAGCTTTTGTATGGAGTGGAGGCATGGACACTCTCCGAGGCAACTAGTAAGCGACTGGAGGCCTTCGAAGCATGGTGCTATCGTCGAATGCTTCGCGTTTCCTGGACCCACCATGTTAGCAACGAAACCATACTTCTACGCATGCAGAAGGACAGAGAACTGCTCACAACAGTCAAACACAGAAAACTGTCATACTTTGGCCATATCATGAGAAACAGCAACAGATATAGGCTACTTCAACTCATCATGCAGGGAAAAATCGAGGGGAAGAGGTCACAGGGAAGACGACGGATCTCCTGGTTGAAGAATCTGCGACAATGGACCGGAAGAACATCGGTTGACTTGTTCAGATCGGCTGTGGATCGAATCCGATGGGCCATATTGATCGCCAACGTCCACTGAGGATATGGCACAATAAGAAGAAGAATATATGTTGTGGCAACTCTAATTATATTTTCAAAAGTGGAGTTTTTCAAGCTGTTTAAAAATTTTGATTTTATATATTTCATGTTAGAGAATGCACGCTCGCAGATATATGTACTTCGAACATAGAAAAGATTTGAATTCCAAAATCTCTAATTTTTGGATATTTTTCTTTATCCAAATGTTTGAACATTTGTATTCCAGTTGCTCCACTAGATGTAATGAACGGGTTAGCCTGAAGGTCGCATAATTCCATTTCATAATTTGGTTCAACGGAGGTAATATCGATATTGAATCGATCACTGAATAAATTAATACTCATCTGTAAATCATCAAATTGAGAAAATCTTTTGTTAAAATCTTCAATAAGCATATCTAATTTAGGTAAAGAATGTCAAAATTCACTTCTATGTTACAGTCCTTCATCTCTTCATACATCTCTTTGCAACATTCAATATGAAATAAATTACTTTGCTACAAATTTAACTTCCACAATTTTAATTTATTTCTGAATCGTGTTACATGTTTATAAAGACAAGACACATCTTGTTTTTTTCCTTGCAAGTATTTATTCAAAATATTTAAATAATTTATAATGTCTGTTAGGAAAGCAACTGAACAAAGAAAATTTTTATCACCTAAATTTGCTGTCAAATCTTCATCGATGCCAACTTCCGTTAAAAAAAGATGAATTTCTTTTCGAAGTGTAAAAGTCTTTTGAGGCATTTTCCCGCTTTTAACCAGCGACTATTACTATGTAAAACCAAATCACTATAATCAGCTTGCAGTTCTTCAAGCGGAAAAAGTTTTAAATTTTCGATGTGTAAGAGAACGATTTCAGCCACGATTTAAATTTAGTATTTTGCAAACAATGTCCAATACATCTTTTAGTTTTAGTGAAAGACCACATAATGCCTGCGGATGCACAATACAATGGAACATTCGACAATTTATTCCTTCTTTTTGTAAGAGTCCTGCTAGCACAATATTTTTGTCGGTCGTTGCTCTGGCGCCGTCAATTACAGTAACGGTTCACTTTCGCCATACGGAAATATTGCACATTTAAAAAAATTCGCCATACGGAAATATTGCACATTTTAATTCGTTATAAATACCTTTACCTTTTGTTGTTCCGTGTAATGATCGTAATTTTAAAGTTCCTCTGAATAGTCATAGTTTTCATTTACGGTTCTTTCTATAAAAATAAGCATTTGATTTGTGTCGAAAATGTCTGTATTTTCGTCCAATCCGAGCGTGGATTAATTTTATCAAATGACCATAAAACAACCATAATTATTTATCATTAGCATTTTTATAATTCTTGTTGTATATGGTTGAATATTCCCATACATTTTTTTTTGTTTTTGAATGCTATAACTCGCGGGCTGAGTTATTGGTCCACACTGTTAAGGATGTTAAAGAAGAACTTTTGAAGGCTGATAAGGTTAAAAGAAAATCATGGATGACGGATGAAATTCTGTATCTTATGGAAAAGAGAAGATCGTTAAAAAACAGCAACAATACGAGAGAATATGCAGAAATAAAGAGGAGTATCAGAGATAAAATCAAAGAAGCCAAGGAGAACGAACATATATGTCAATGCACAGAGATTGAAGAACTACAAGACAAGTACGATAGCTTTAACGTGCACAGAAACATTAGAGACATGACAAGCAGAACAAAACCGAGAACGATAAATAAATTGGTGGATGGCGAAGGAAAACTGATCATTGACACAGGTGACATAAAGGAAACATGGAGAAGATATATTGAACAACTGTTTCATGATACTAGAGCGGAACCTCCATCCATAAACAACTCGGATGGACCGGAGATCCTGATGGATGAAGTAAAGCAGGCAATAAAAACAATGAAAGACGGTAAAGCACCTGGACCAGATGAAATCCAATCGGAATTCTTTAAACTACTGGATGACGACAGGGTAAAAAATCTGACAAAAATATTCAACCAAATTTATAACTCTGGAAATATACCACAAGAATGGCTAAAGTCAGAATTTATAACATTACCCAAAAAAACAAAAGCAAAGAAGTGTGAAGAGTTCAGAACTATAAGTCTCATGAGTCACCTTCTCAAATTATTTTTAAAAATAATTCACAGAAGAATTTACAGAGTTTGCGAAGAACAAGTATCACCAACTCAGTTTGGTTTCAAAAATGCGATGGGCACACGAGAAGCATTATATTGCACGCAAGTACTATTTCAACGGTGCAGAGATATGAACTGCGACATTTTTGCCTGTTTTGTTGACTACCAGAAGGCTTTCGACAGGGTCAAACACCAAAAAATGATTAACATCTTAAAGGAAACTGGGATGGACGGCAAGGATCTACGAATTATTACGAACCTCTACTGGAACCAAAAAGCCGTAGTGAGAGTAGAGACAGAAAAGACCGAACAAATAGACATAATGAGAGGAGTGAGACAAGGATGTATATTGTCCCCTCTTATTTTTAACATCTATTCTGAATACATATTTAAAGAAGCTCTGGAAGAGTGTGAAGCTGGCATCTCTCTCAATGGCGAAAAAATCAACAACATACGATATGCAGATGACACAGTGATGTTTGCAGATAGTATAGAAGGACTACAACATCTAATAAACAGACTTGTAGAAAAGAGCACAGAATATGGCTTGGATATTAACATCAAGAAGAGAAAACTTATGGTCATCAGCAAGTCCTATATTGAAAATTGTGAACTTACTGTCAATCAAGAGCCAATCGAACGGGTGGAGAGGTATACATATCTTGGCACAAATGTTAATGATCGGTGGGATCACTCTCAGGAGATAAAAATTCGCATTGAAAAGGCAAGATCTGTTTTTACCAAAATGCGATCTGTACTAACAAGCCACAACCTAACAATGACTACAAAGCTGAGAATGATGAGATGCTATGTGTTTTCGGTTCTTTTTTACGGAATGGAATCGTGGACACTGACAGAAGCCACCAGCAAAAAGTTAGAGGCATTTGAGATGTAGATATATCGCAGAATGCTGAGAGTCTCCTGGAGGGATCGAATAACCAATGATGAGATCCTCCATAGAATGAACAAGGAGAGAGAGGTTCTAAACACAGTCAAGTGCAGAAAGCTAGAATATCTTGGCCACATCATGAGAAACGAAGATAGATTTCATTTGCTGCAGAAGATTATCCAGGGAAAGGTGGCAGGAAAGAGGTCAATCGGCGCCAGACGAATATCTTGGTTGAAAAACCTAAGAACCTGGTTCGGCATGACGACAACAGAACTTTTCCGTGCCGCAGTGAATACAGTCATCATAGCCCAGATGGTTACCAACGTTCGGAACGGACATGGAACTTAAAGAAGAAGAAGAAGAAGAACTCGCGGGCTTTAAAAAAAGCTTTGCGGGCCTGATGCGGCCAACGGGCTGCCAGTTAAACAGCGCTGTTCTATATAATTCTATTGAAGATATTATGCAAGATATTTCTTCAAATATTTTACTAAAGAATTGGTGAAAATAACTTACTTCGGTGTGGAACAAAAATTCTCGCTGCACCTCAGCTGAAGTATGATTCCACGTTGCAATATTTGTTTTAATAAGATTGTCGTTGACCATCAAATAATTTTTTAATTTATAACTTTCGTTTGGCTAGCCTATATACCAGTATTCAACCTGTCCAAAATTAGCTTAAAGCGCCAAAATTGGTGAATCTTATACAACAATTGCTTCATGTACTGTGCAATTTTATGCGATGCAATTTTATTACACATAAAATTAAATCATTAAAAACCGTATAACGTCGAAAACCGGTATGTCCCTATTTAAAATACATTTCGATTTTTACAAAATATCTAATGTTAGCTATATTTCAGCATCAGCAAACTTCCAAACCATTTAAACAATTTCCCCGAATGTTTAATAAATGGCGAGAGCGCCGGGTCGCATCAACCCGCATCGCTTCCGACCTCCTTATAAATTATTCAATTGTTTTTATTGTGATTTATCCGTTCTGTCCGTCCGTTAATATTTTCCGAGATTTTCCTTCTCGTTGACCGGATGAAATATGACCGCCGGTCTGGGTCACTGAGCGCCCGTTCTCCATAAAACATGAACGCATCGTTAAGAAGAGCTTCCACGAGCAACGGGCCATAATTCGTGTAACAAATATACACAGAAATTTTTTTATATTTATTTCATACAATAAGGGGCACTGTTTATCTGTGCAGTGCCGGCATGTGCGCCTGGTCGGACAGGCGATCGTCTTACGGCGCCATATTTTTTGGGCGGTATATTTTTGTAACAGCGAATTTTTCGTGAGTTTCCACCGGTTCTTAGTTCTTCTACTTCTATATAAAAGATGTCATCAAAAGAAATTCAAAAATCACAAAAAAAATCACAAAAGATGAGATCAAAGAATTTTTTTTAAATTATTGAATTTTTGCTAAAATTTATCCATTTATTAGTGAGCATTTACACAGTTCCCAATTGAAAATTCAAAAAATCAAAAAATCCCAATTGTTCTCATTATTTCAGCAAAGAAATTCAAAATAACAATAAATTTATTGGGAGAAAAAGTACGTGTTACTATTATTTCCAATATTATTTCCCAAATATTATAGCATTATTTTGGATTGCACTGCAGATGTTAGTAGAATTGAACATATGTATCTTGTTATTCGTGTTCTAAATAAAGATAGTGAAGAATTTGTTCCTAAAGAATATTTCATCAAATTTTTACCTGTAGAATCATCAACTGGAGAGAGTTTAACTGATTTAATTTTGCAAGAATTAGATAAATTAGGTCTCAAAATTAAAAATATACGTGGCCAGGTATACGGCAATGGTCCAAACATGAAAAGTATGCATTCTGGTGTGCAAAAACAAATCTTAGATTAGAATCCTAAGACCTTTTTCGCAACCTGTTCCTGCCATTCTTTAAATTTAGTTGTTAAAAAATCTGGTGAACTAAGTAATTTTTTTCAATTATTCAAAAATTGTTTCTATTCTTTTCTAGTTCTAGCGTAAATTTGTTTCCGATGGAATTTTGTATAAATAGTTTTGGGCAAATGATTTGTAAAAGCTAGAGAAATAGCTAATGAAATGGAAATAAATGCAGATTTTGAATGCAGGCTTTCAATTAGAATTAGACGTAAAAGCAAATTATTTATTCACGAAGGAACACATAAACAAATAGAAAATCTGTCTAAAAAATTTGACACTAGGGAAAGACATGTAAATTTAATATATTTGGAAGAGGGGGTAAAAGGTCATTATGTATATATTAAAGATATTTGGCGACTTGTAAGAAGTCAAATATCATCGCATCACGATAAAAAATATTTAAGTGATGGCTGTCTAACCTTTTTTTCAACCGAGTCGTCTTTCAATCAACATAAATTGAATTACTGCAACAAAATATACACTATTATTCCGACAAAAGACATTGTTAAAGACAGGAGAGGTGATATGGTCCCGTGGGATATTAAAATTCCAAAATTACGAGAGAAAAATGCGTTGTTTTATACGCAGATTTTGCATCAATATTAAAACCGATTGATACATGCTCACCAAACCCCGACAATAGCTATACCAACCAAACACATATACAGGTACCGTACAGTTTTGCCTCTAATATAAAATGTACATTTGATGATTTATTGAGTAAATTCATCACTTATACCGGAGAAGATTGTCTGACATTATTTTGCTAGAACACCTGCTGTTGAACACGTAATCAAAGTTTTTCATTATCTCTTAAATATTTGTACTAATTCTGTTACAGAAAGATTTACACAATAGGAAAATCATAATAAAATTTTTGAATTTTATACGATATTCCATCAATAGCGCAAAAAAATTCACACGAAATTCTTAAAAATTGTCAGACAGACGATATAGAACCTTTAAATTTGTCTAGCGAATTACAAATTGGGGCGGCGAAAGTTGTATTCGCCTTAGGCGGCATATTTGCAACGTGCCGGCCCTGTATCTGTGGGTTCATTTAGTTAATAGAAGATCAGGAAGAATCAACCGCATCTACACAAGAACTAATAAGACCAGGCAAGACTAGACACAGTATAGAGAAGAAGACTAGATAAGAGTAGACAATTCCAGGCAAGACAAAGATTTGACGAGGTTAAGTTGAAGCAAAGAGTGGCAGAGGACAGACAGGGGTGGAGCAGGATCGTTTTGGTGATAAGAACCCTTCGTCAAAACAACGAACAACGTCAAAAACTAAGACACGTATTTCTATCTGCATTTCAAATCACACTGGCGTTGAAGATAAGTAAGCTCTTTAACTATGTAACTGGCCTCGACAAATCTTGATTTTTCTGACCTTTTCTTTCTTTGGCATTACGTCCCTTACGTCTTAGGTTAATGTTAAGGCCAAAGAAAGAAAGAGGTCAGACAAGAAAAATCAAGATTTGTCGAGGCGAGACAAGACCAGACAAGGTCTTGGCATAACTTGGTCAAAGCATAGGTAAGACTTAGGCAAGATCTTAGGTAAGAAGATCAATAACGGATTGTTACTTAAGTAGGGAAAGGTAGTATGTTCTGGAACCACCTCCCAATCTGACCTTGACCTTGTCCCTTGATTTTGACCCTGACCCCTGGACCCATTGACCCCAATTTCTAAGGAATTCAAATTGTAATCAGCAGCAGATTAAACGCAGATAAATTTCCGAGAAATTAATTAGACCGGCATAAATTATTGGTTCCACGCTTGTATGTAGCTGAAAAGATACGGGGTTTGCTATCTACAGCAGACATTGGGTCATGTCTAACGGTAAATCAAAATAAAAACGCAGATTATTTCCAAGAAATTGATTACCCTGTGTTTCATAAAATTCGATTCGGTTGAATAAAGGGTTTAAACAACCATCACATAAATATTTTTTATTACAACGAGATGACTATTTCTCCGCTCGCGCACCGTTGATAAGATAGCAGGGGTTTATTATCTACGACGGACATCCGGTCGCGCCTAATCAACAAGCCGGACAGTAAATCAAACTTTTAGCATATGTATTAAAATAAACGCACAATTTCTAAGAAATTCAAATTGTTATCAGCAGCAGACTAGACTCAGATAAATATCCGAGAAATTAATTAGACCGGCATAAATTATTGATTCCACGCTAGTATGTAGCTGATAAGATACGGGGTTTGCTATCGACGGCAGACATTCGGTCACGTCTAACGGTAAATCAAAATAAAAACGCAGATTATTTCCAAGAAATTGATTACCCTGTGTTTCATAAAATTCGATTCAGTTGAATTAAGGGTTTAAACAACCATCACATAAATATTTTTTATTACAACGAGATGATTATTTCTCCGCTCGCGCACCGTTGATAAGATAGCAGGGGTTTGTTATCTACGACGGACATCCGGTCGCGCCTATTCAACAAGCCGGACAGCAAATCAAAATTTTAGCATTTGTATTAAAATAAACGCACAATTTCTAAGAAATTCAAATTGTTATCAGCAGCAGACTAGACGCAGATAAATTAATTAATAATATCGACGGCAGATATTCGGTCACGTCCAACGGTAAATCAAAATAAAAACGCAGATTATTCCCAAGAAATTGATTACCCTGTGTTTCAAAAAATTCGATTCAGTTGAATAAAGGGTTTAAACAGCCATCACAAAAATATTTTTTATTACGACCAGATGAATATTTCTCCATTCGCGCACCGCTGATAAGATAGCAGGTGTTTGTTATCTACAACAGACATCCGGTCGTGTTGAATCGACAAGCCGGACAGTAAATCAAAATTTTAGCATGTGTTTTAAAATAAACGCACAATTTCTAAGAAATTCAAATTGTTATCAGCAGCAGACTAGACGCAGATAAATTTTTCTTTAAAGAAGAAATCAATTAGACTGACATAATTTATTAGTTCTACGCTGTTTGCAGCTGATAAGATAACAGTGGTTGCTATCTACGACAGACATTGGGTCACGTCTAATGGTAAATCAAATTGTCGAGGCCAGACAAGACCAGACAAGGCTAGGTAAGACTTAGGCCAGATCAGTAAAGACGGCGAGATCGAACAAGGTAAATATTGCCAAGCAAGATAATCTCAGATCAGGTAAGATTAGTCTGAACAGGACACTAATACTAGAAGACTTTAATACAATACTAGTTCAGACAATGCTAGTTAATATTAGAAAGTTTTTTAATAAAGTAGAATTAATCTCCAGTGTTCTAATATTACATAGTTAAAGACATTACTTATCAATCAACGCCAATGTGATTTGAAATGCAGATAGAAATACGTTTTTGAGGGTAGCAAATCGTTTTGGATTGAATGTTGGGTGAAAGAGAGTCGCGTTAAAATTCGCGGTGGGTTTTTGCCACTCTATTTCATGCAACGCAAGCTAATATCTCGTAATGCCGGTTCTGGGCCGTCGGGTAATAAATTCTAGTTGAATTCGAACAGACACGCCGGCTCGAGTTTCTGTCTGTGTGTGCGCTGTAAAAGGATATTCGGGTACGTGCGGCCCATTTAAATTTAGTCCTGATTTAAGTGTCCGGCGATGCGTTAAGCTAGTCCGCAATATCTATGACCCGGTTTACTTTACATTTGAGAGTGGACGTCCGTTCCGTTCAATGGACTGACTCCGTGTGTGTGTAAATATGTATTTATATAACGTCGCCTTTTCAGTTTGGTAAACACACTGTTATCTGTATAGAAATAGCTTTTTAATATAAATAGTAAAAACTCACTCGCATGAAACTTATATATGGTATAAAGAGGTTCTGTGTGTTCGAGGTATTGTGTTCCATGTTTTCAGAATTCGTATGTACGTTAACAGACAAGTTGCAATGTAAATTATTTAGCTCTCCGAGATGAATATTTATGTTTATGTAAAACTGGAACAAATTTCCACTTCGTCTACCAGCAGCGTTTTTCTTTTCTATGTTTTTAATAATTTATCCTGTTAATATACATGTAGTTTCTCATGCGCGTTTTTTCTTTCGCTTGATGGAAACGTTTTAACTGAAAAATCACGAATTTAAATTAAATTGTGACTAAATGAGCACAAATACTGCACTTTAAATTCGTCTAATAGATTGTCCAAAAAAAAACGTCTATTTGTTAAATTTAAAATAATCTCAAACTAATAGTGTATTACGTGACAAGAGTTGTAAGAAGCATATTAGGCACGACCCGCGTAACGGGGAGGGTGTAATTCGTAATTTCCCTACAACTAGAGTTATGTGCTATAATTTATCTACGACCACACTAATTTGTTTCTGTTTAATAAGAAAAATATGATTGATGTAACATCTTCGACCTTATTTAACTTGATAGAAATAAAAAGAAATAATGGTTACATACGTTTTTATTTAGTACTTATTTATAGTTTTCGTTAGTTTCGTTAGTGTAGTCAGACTACACGCAGATAAATTTCCGAGAAATTAATTAGACCGGCATAAATTATTGGTTCCACGCTTGTATGTAGCTGATAAGATACGGGGTTTGCTATCAACGGAAGACACATTCGGTCACGTCTAACGGTAAATCAAATTAAAAACGCAGATTATTTCCAAGATTTAATTGATTACCCTGTGTTTCGTAAAATTTGATTCAGTTGAATAAAGGGTGTAAACAACCATCACATAAATATTTTTTATTACGACGAGATGATTATTTTTCCGCTCGCGCACCGCTGATAAGATAGCAGGGGTTTGTTATCTACGACGAACATCCGGTCGCGCCTAATCGACAAGCCGGACAGTAAATCAAAATTGTAGCATTTGTATTAAAATAAACGCACAATTTCTAAGAAATTCCAATTGTTATCAGCAGCAGACTAGACGCAGATAAATTTCCGAGAAATTAATTAGACTGACATAATTTATTAGTTCCACGCTGTATGCAGCTTATAAGATAACAGTGGTCGCTATCTACGGCAGACATTGGGTCACGTCTAACGGTAAATCAAAATACAAAAGCAGATTATTTCCAAGAAATTGATTACCTTGTGTTTCATAAAATTCGATTTTTTGAACAAAGGGTTTAAACAACCATCACATAAATATTTTTTATTACGACGAGATGATTATTTCTCCGCTCGCGCATCGCTGATAAGATAGCAGGGGTTTGTTATCTACGACAGACATCCGGTCGCGCCTAATCGACAAGCCGGACAGTAAATCAAAATTTTAGCATTTGTATTAAAATAAACGCACAATTTCTAAGAAATTCAAATTGTTATCAGCAGCAGACTAGACGCAGATAAATTTCCGAGAAATTAATTAGACTGACATAATTTATTAGTTCCACGCTGTATGCAGCTTATAAGATAACAGTGGTCGCTATCTACGGCAGACATTGGGTCACGTCTAACGGTAAATCAAAATAAAAACGCAGATTATTTCCAAGAAATTGATTACGCTGTTTCATAAAATTCGGTTCAGTTGAATAACGGGTTTAAACAACCATCACATAAATATTTTTATTACGACGAGATGATTATTTCTCCGCTCGCACACCGCTGATAAGATAGCAGGGGTTCGTTATCTACGACGGACATCCGGTTGCGCCTAATCGACAAGCCGGACAGTAAATCATTAGTTTCACATGCGTTTACAGGCAAGTTGGGAATGAACGGCCCTCCTTACCGAACATTTTTGAATATATCCTAACGCTATCTACACATCTACGCTCGGCCGCGTTCAGAACTACTGATAAATCGCGGCGCCATCTACACATACTCGCTCGGCCGCGTTCTGAACTAGTAGGTTAGGTCGGGGTCAGATCAAGACCAGGGACAGGGTCAAAGGTCAGAGGAGGTATTGGTTAGGTTAGGACCAGATCAAGACCAGGGACAGGGTCAGGTGTTTCATAAAATTCGATTTTGTTGAATAAAGGGTTTAAACAACCATCACATAAATATTTTTTATTACGACGAGATGATTATTTCTCCGCTCGCGCACCGCTGATAAGATAGCAGGGGTTTGTTATCTACGACGGACATCCGGTCGCGCCTAATCGACAAGCCGGACAGTAAATCATTAGTTTCACATGCGTTCACAGGCAAGTTGGGAATGAACGGCTCTCCTCACCAAGCATTTTTGAATATATCTTAACGTTATCTACACATCTACGTTCGGCCGCGTTCAGAACTTCTGATAAATCGCGGCGCCATCTACACATACTCGCTCGGCCGCGTTCTGAACTAGTAGGTTATGTCGGGGTCGGATCAAGATCAAGACCAGGGACAGGGTCAAAGGTCAGAGGAGGATGTGGTTAGGTCAGGGTCAGATCAAGACCAGGGACAGGGTCAAAGGTCAGAGGAGGAGGTGGTTAGGTCAGGGTCAGATCAAGATCAAGACCAGGGTCAGAGGTCAGGGTTAGGGTCAAAGGTCAGGGGCCAAGGTCAGAGGAGGAGGAGGTGTTTGTTAGGTCAGGGTCAGATCAAGATCAAGACCAGGGTCAGGAGTCTGGGCCAGGGGTCAGGGGTCAAGGTTGGGTGTCAAGGACAAGATCAAGGGCCAAGGTCAAGGTCAGAGTCAAGGTCAGAGGGAGAGGTGGTTCCAGAACGTACTAATATAATGTAATAATGTAATAATTCGCGATTAATGTAAATACATCATACCACATATATATTATGTATGTGGTATGATGTATTTACATAGTCCGCGAACTGTACAATAATGGGCATTTACAATAGTGGTCGTAGATAAATATAATTAAAATCTCGACCATTTACATGGTTTCATGGTAAAAATCTTGTCAGGTAAATCAGTTCTGGAGTTAACCAGGCACTTATCTACCGTGTAAATCGAGGGATAAGTGTAATGTGAATGAACTCAATATATGTTTAAATAACTTTGCATATATATATATTTTTGTTAATATCAATTGATTATGACTCATTAAATATGAATAATTAATTACCATTGATTATAACACTAGACAAATCTAGATATTACAATCTAATAAGGGAAAAAATTTGTTAACAAGAATAAAGATGAAACTTAATGCAAATAAATAACAATTTTTCATGTAATAAACCAATGTTATAAAATGTAAATAAAATAATTGGAATGAATCGTACTGTGGGAAAACAATGTTTTAATTACAACGACTACAAAAGTAAATATTTAAAATTACCATATATAAATATCAAACTCTTTTTACTTACAATTTTTTTTTAATTAAGAGCATGAAATAATACGCTTGGTTTAAATGAAACGTTTTTGAGAAACATAATTACATTTACACAATTAACTTAATAATGAAAATTGCATTAAAAGGATTGGCTTCAACAATGTACACATAATCATTTCTATATCCAATTTTATTACAATAATCTTATTTGGAACTAATTTAATTTAAAATTGTTTTTATTTTAAGAAATCTTACAAATTTCATAAAATTCCATTAACAAATACAATAATACTTCTACAATCCGGTTCTGTTCTCCATGGCTCAATATATAGATTTGTTTTTTCTTTGAATAAACAGAGCTTTTCAAATGTTCGTTTAACACCTTTGCATACAATGACGTCTCTAAGCCGTCATGTATATCTCATAAGATCACATGTATATTGACACGTCTACGTCATTTTATTCGCATGTCAAGGCGTTAAATCTAATAGATCAGAATTTTATCTATTTTCTGTATTTGTTAATGGAATTTTATGAAATTTGTAAGATTTCTTAAAATAGAAACTATTTTAAATTAAATTAGTTCCAAATAAGATTATTGTAATAAAATTGGATATAGAAATGAAGAAATATGACGGTTAATTAGTCTGTCGAAAACATAAATTTGTTATGCACAGATTCCTCCGCGCAAAACAACTTGCACAATAAATACCCCACACGCGAATCGATAGTTGTTTGAAAACAAATGATACCGAAACATATAGCGGTAGTGTTAGCGCTATAAACATGATAATCCCTCGATAAACTACTCTCGACTTCTCGTTAGTTTCCCCGATATCTCGGCTTTAATTTCCAATTAGTATACAGCACTTTCCGTGTGTCTGGCTTGCCAGCCACCGGATGCAATCAAGAAATTTACATCTTTCATTGTGCCGACTTATAGAATTGATAACGAAGTTGGGAATAAGTAGTATTGAGGGTGGCGAATTCGACGCGGTTCGCATTCATAATCCGAAAACTCAATTAGTTTTTTCCGCACCGTCGGTGAGAATATTAAGTGTTACTTACGTTGTGCAATCGTCGGCTGCCAAAAAATTCGGCCGGCTCGCCAAGAAGAGGAGAAGAATCAATCCTATTGAAGATTTCATCGTTCCGTTCCGTTTTCTCTCTAAGCAGATGTCATCTCACTGCAAATATACAAAAAACAACTCAATTAATAAATAGATAGACGCGAAAAAAGCATATATTAGACAAAAAAGAAGAGGCAGCAAGTAGGGAAAGATCCTATGTTCTAGGCCCGCCTCCGTCTCCCGACCAGTGCGCATGCGCGAACAGGGGATTTAACCCTGATCAAACCTGTTTATTAGCTGATTAAACCTGTATATTAGCTGATTAAACCTGATTATCAGCTGATTAAACCTGATTATTAGCTGATCAAACCTGTTTATTAGCTGATTAAATCCTCTGTTCGCGCATGCGCACTGGTCGGGAGGCGGAGGCGGGCCCAGAACATAGGATCTTTCCCTACTGCAGCAAATACTAGATAAGCAAGAAGAGATAGCAAATTACCAGGTGGGTTTTAGGTGAGTGTTTTACAAATTGTTATTAATAATAGCTAAGCTGCACTGATGAGAGATAAATCTCGAAACGCGTAAAACTATTCAATAACTCAATCTATTTGCAAGTCTTCTTTTGTTTATAGTTTATATACTCTTCTAGGAGGTGATGGTGGCTCAGAGAGTTAACCATTTGGCTCTCGGGTCAGACAGCGTGGGTTCGAATTCCACCCAGAACTAAAGCAGTAAAAATTAAAAACTAATGGCTGCAACCCATCACACTCAATTCCCCAATCCGGCTTAGACAACCGTGGGGTCTCACTGCCTAACACCTTCTTTGGAAATTTGTCGTTCGGATTCGACGTTAAACCGCTAGGTCTCCCATATTCAATCTTAGTGCTGAGGTTGAAAACGATATCGAATATCGTTAAAATAACGATATCGAATTATCAAAATATCGTGATTTCAGTTTTGGGGCTGGTGCGTCCGAACCTGGGGGAGTCGAGTCGCACAAACAGCGCCGCTCGACGGGGATCTCGGTTCTACACCGGAAAAATGTGCAATCCCGTTTTGCGCAGCCGCCGCCGCTTCCGTCCGGCCGTTTCCGAAAAAAACACGATTTTCGGGTGGGTTTTGGCCCCCCGGAGAGGCGCGGCAGGACGGAGGACGAAACTCGGGGATGCGCACTGTACGGACGGACGTTCCCGGCTAAACCGTCGAAGACGCGCGGTCAAAATACCCAAGATCTGCCTCCGGCGGCATAAATATGTGAAATTTGAACTTTTTAAAATCCTCGTGGTGCGGTCACACGGGTGAAATTCGGGAAACACCACACGTCAGTCGTCTCAGAATCGATCGAAATTTACGATTCCGTTGTGACTTGGCGATTCAGGACGAACGCTTCCCTACACGGAGCCCAAAATTTTGCACCAAAAAAATCACCACTTGTACGGAGGTCACGGCGAAGATCCCCACGGAAAATGGAATTCACGCAAGGATTCCGGTAAAAAACTTCGAGACGTGTCATCAGACACGACTCTCGTCGCTGCGCGACTTTTATCGGCGACGTTATTCACATGTTTCTGCGAATCCGGGTCCCCGACTAAAAGGCCCCCTTGGTCCTCTAGAGTCGGTGCATGAGATTCTTGTAGCCAAAAAACAGACCAACGATCCCACGTACAGCGATTTTCGATGCGACTTCCGGATCGCGTCACTTGGGCGTCTAAAAATGGACGCAATTTTTGCAGAAAAATGTTAGTTTTTTTCTCTCTTGCGCAAAAATTAAGTAAAAATGTTGAAAAGTGAGGTGACGGTCGGACGTGTGGCAACGTCCCGGACACGCCGGTGCCGGTGTCAGATCCGTGTGACGAAAACTGTCCGAGTTTTCGGCGAATTAGTAGAAAATTCTCAAAAACCGGTACAGCCGCCCCCGGAGACGGTAGATTGTCGAAATTATTTTTAGAGTGAAATTTCATCTTTTTCGAAAAATTTGTGTAAAATTTCGAGAATTTGTACATTTTTCGAAAATTTATAATTAATTTTCAAAAAATCGGTGTTTTCTGTACCCCTTTTTAGTTCAGTGACGGCTCGTTACTCAATTAAACTCGTTACTCAACGATATTTTAGGCAACGTTTTCCTATGGCTGTATTTAACCATTATTTATAAAAATACGACCACGGAGCGACCACGGAGTCACCCGCCAAGTTCCAAACGTATCGGCTCCACTTCGCTGGAAGGTGCGGTTAGTCTGACCGCTGCAGTTTGTTGGAAAATATCACTCTTTCTTGCACGATTCTTTTACATTCACCCCCTTACCGCGCAGCCGAAAACGACTTTTGCGGCACGAGACGATGCCTCCCGATGGCGATGAATTCCTGTAATTATGCAACCCCTTTCACATTGGTCACCGATTGATCAAAAGCGGAAAATAGCGCTCCTCTATAATCCTTTGCTCCTCCATATCCGCGGCGCCCGGTGTCGGCGCCTATTACACTGCCGCAAAGTCATAGGTTCAATCTAAAAAACTTCGTCGAAAAATCGCGAGTCCGCCGCGGCACGTTGAACGCAGACGGCAGCAAACTTGAAGGTGCACTTTTACAGATTACCGAACCGATGCGATGCGAAATTTTCGCGGATGACCGTCGAACTCGAGAAATTGCCGGGCAAAGAGGCGGTTGCGGTTTTTTTTCGGCATTTCGGACGCACCAGGTGAAGGGAGCGACACAGGAAGCCGCAAGTGGTACCGAAATACGCATATCGGCGGGCGGCATCGCCTCGTGCCGCAAAAGTCGTTTTCGGCCGCGCGGTGAGGGGGTAAATGTAAAAAAATCGTGCAATAAAGAGTGATATTTTCTAACAAACTGCAGCGGTCAGATTGACCGCACCTTCCAGCGAAGGGGAGCCGATACGTTTGGAACTGTGGCGGGTGACTCCGTGGTCGCAGCACCGGTACCAAAATGCGCGGCTCGGCGGGGCCAACATGCCGGTCAACTTGGAATTTCAAAAACGAAACATTCTGGTACCCCCAAATCAACATTCAAGTTTTTCTCTGTGAACATTAACTGTGTAGATTAACAGTTATAAGTGGGTGTCCAGACGCCCACTTCCGCGACGTCCAATTAAAGGAGCTTACAGACCGGCGCGGAAGTTTCGTTGCTGCGACCGCTGCGATATTGCGGCGGACCGATTGATACGGCGGCTTATGTACATGTTCAGACCAACAAGCGTGATTTTCGGCGCTTGTTGGTCTGAACCGCCGTATCAATCGGTCCGCCGCGATATCGCAGCGGTCGCGGCAACGAAACTTTCGCGCCGGTCTGTGAGCACCTTAAGAGTGCGGAAAGCCAAAACACCATTCGACAATCCACTGAAAAATCCGGAACATTCACCGGTGGGCTGCAAAATATGGACGATTTACTTTCGTCATTTGTTTCATGCAATGCGACGAATTTCGGCGGGCGTCGCGACGGTTGCAAACGACGCAGCGCGATGCCGCTTACACTAAAAGATAAAACGTTCAATTTTCTGCGGGTTTCGTGCAAAACCGTTCCCGCAGAACATAAGTTGGCGATTCTGTGGGAATTTTCCTGGACGTCCAAAAAAAGTTTTTATAGCGATCAGGATGCGATTGCGATTATACGCAATCAGGATTAAACTCCCAAACAAACTAATAGGTTCTATTCCCGATCGAAAGGCGCCGGTCCCGTTTCGATCCGTCAATTGGTTCGGACGTTCTAGGTACCATAGCTAAACGCCTATGTTTGTTCTCACTTTGTACGCACTCTTTAAACTTCCGCAGGAATATCGGAATAGTTGAGGGCATGTGTTCTGAACCGAAGGAATCCAACCGGCTACCTGGAGCCCTTTAAATAAGTGTAGGGCGTCCGTGGAACATATATATGAATGAAAATCGGCAAAAAAAGTTGCATTTTCTCTTACACCAGGTGAACGGGACGTCGCAGGACGGCGAACGAGGGCTCTAAAAACGTGGCGCGGCGGCAGTCAAAGAATCCGGAAAAATTTTTGAGATCCGACAAAAAATGCGCCTCAAAGGTAAAAAAATCGTGATTTTAGGTTTCGGTCTGGTTCGAACCTGGGGGAGCTTGCGAAAACGGTACCGCTCGACGGAGCTCTCGCACAGTCAGAGAGTCTCTCAATATCGATGGCCTCCGGCCAATCGGCCCTAACCCTCAAATTTGCTGTTTTCGGGTTTTGATTGATTCCGATTCTACTATCTCCTATCGATCTTTACGTTTAATCGCTTTAACAATATCGATAGTACTTTAATCTAGGTATGTCAAAATGAAATTTGAACAGTCAAAATTATGTTAGGAATGTCCAAAATTAAGTTGGGAACGTCCGAAATTAAGTTGGGTTGTTCAAAATCGCATTAGGTTTGCACAAAATCAAGTTAAGGTTGTTCAAAGTGGGGATAGCTATGTCAAAATGATATTTGAGCTGTCAAAATTATGTTTGGAATGTCCAAAATTAAGTTGGGAACGTCCGAAATTAAGTTGGGTTGTTCAAAATCGCGTTAGGTTTGCACAAAATCAAGTTAAGGTTGTTCAAAGTGGGGATAGCTATGTCAAAATGATATTTGAGCTGTCAAAATTATGTTAGGAATGTCCAAAATTAAGTTGGGAACGTCCGAAATTAAGTTGGGTTGTTCAAAATCGCATTAATTTTGCACAAAATCAAGTTAAGGTTGTTCAAAGTGGGGATAGCTATGTCAAAATGATATTTGAGCTGTCAAAATTATGTTAGGAATGTTCAAAATTAGGTTGGGAACGTTCGAAATTAAGTTACGTTGTTAAAAATCGCGTTAGGTTTGCACAAAATCAAGTTAAGGTTGTTCAAAGTGGGGAAAGCCATGTCAAAATGATATTTGTGCTGTCAAAATTATGTTAGGAATGTTCAAAATTAAGTTGGGAACATCCGAAATTAAGTTGGGTTGTTCAAAATCGCGTTAGGTTTGCACAAAATCAAGTTAAGGTTGTTTAAAGTGGGGATAGCTATGTCAAAATGATATTTGAGCTGTCAAAATTATGTTAGGAATGTTCAAATTTAGGTTGGGAACGTCCGAAATTAAGTTGGGTTGTTCAAAATCGCGTTAGGTTTGCACAAAATCAAGTTAAGGTTGTTCAAAGTGGGTAAAGCTATGTCAAAATGATATTTGTGCTGTCAAAATTATGTTAGGAATGTTCAAAATTAGGCTGGGAACGTCCGAAATTAAGTTGGGTTGTTCAAAATCGCGTTAGGTTTGCACAAAATCAAGTTAAGGTTGTTCAAAGTGGGGCTAGCTATGTCAAAATGATATTTGAGCTGTCAAAATTATGTTAGGAAAGTTCAAAATTAGGTTGGGAACGTCCGAAATTAAGTTGGGTTGCTCAAAATCGCGTTAGGTTTGCACAAAATCAAGTTGAGGTTGTTCAAAGTGGGGAAAGCTATGTCAAAATGATATTTGTGCTGTCAAAATTATGTTAGGAATGTTCAAAATTAGGTTGGGAACGTCCGAAATTAAGTTGGGTTGTTCAAAATCGCGTTAGGTTTGCACAAAATCAAGTTAAGGTTGTTCAAAGTGGGGAAAGCCATGTCAAAATGATATTTGTGCTGTTAAAATTACGAGGGCTCTAAAAACGTGTCGCGGCGGCAGTCAAAGAATCCGGAAGAATTTTTGAGATCCGACAAAAAATGCGCCTCAAAGGTAAAAAAATCGTGATTTTAGGTTTCGGTCTGGTTCGAACCTGGGGGAGTTTGCGAAAATGGTACCGCTCGACGGAGCCCTCGCACAGTCAGAGAGTCTCTCAATATCGATGGCCACCGGCCAATCGGCCCTAACCCTCAAATTTGCTGTTTTCGGGTTTTGATTGATTCCGATTCTACTATCTCCAATCGATCTTTACGTTTAATCGCTTTAATAATATCGATAGTACTTTAATTTAGGTATGTCAAAATGACAGTCAAAATTATGTTAGGAATGTCCGAAATTAAGTTGGGAACGTCCGAAATTAAGTTGGGTTGTTCAAAATTGCGTTAGGTTTGCACAAAATCAAGTTAAGGTTGTTCAAAGTGGGGATAGCTATGTCAAAATGATATTTAAGCTGTCAAAATTATGTTAGGAATGTTCAAAATTAAGTTGGGAACGTCCAAAATTAAGTTGGGTTGTTCAAAATTGCGTTTGGTTTGCACAAAATCAAGTTAAGGTTGTTCAAAGTGGGGATAGCTATGTAAAAATGATATTTGAGCTGTCAAAATTATGTTAGAAATGTTCAAAATTAGGTTGGGAACGTTCGAAATTAAGTTGGGTTGTTCAAAATTGCGTTAGGTTTGCACAAAATCAAGTTAAGGTTATTCAAAGTGGGGAAAGCTATGTCAAAATGATATTTGAGCTGTCAAAATTATGTTAGGAATGTTTAAAATTAGGTTGGGAACGTCCGAAATTAAGTTGGGTTGTTCAAAATTGCGTTAGGTTTGCACAAAATCAAGTTAAGGTTGTTCAAAGTGGGAAAAGCCATGTCAAAATGATATTTGTGCTGTCAAAATTATGTTAGGAATGTTCAAAATTAGGTTGGGAACGTCCAAAATTAAGTTGGGTTGTTCAAAATCGCGTTAGGTTTGCACAAAATCATGTTAAGGTTGTTCAAAGTGGGGATAGCTATGTCAAAATGATATTTGAGCTGTCAAAATTATGTTAGGAATGTTCAAAATTAGGTTGGGAACGTCCGAAATTAAGTTGGGTTGTTCAAAATCGCGTTAGGTTTGCACAAAATCAATTTAAGTTTGTTCAAAATGGGGATAGCTATGTCAAAATGATATTTGAGCTGTCAAAATTATGTTAGGAATGTTCAGAATTAGGTTGGGAACGTCCGAAATTAAGTTGGGTTGTTCAAAATCGCGTTAGGTTTGCACAAAATCAAGTTAAGGTTGTTCAAAGTGGGGCTAGCTATGTCAAAATGATATTTGAGCTGTCAAAATTATGTTAGGAATGTTCAAAATTAGGTTGGGAACGTCCGAAATTAAGTTGGGTTGCTCAAAATCGCGTTAGGTTTGCACAAAATCAAGTTGAGGTTGTTCAAAGTGGGGATAGCTATGTCAAAATGATATTTGAGTTGTCAAAATTATGTTAGGAATGTCCAAAATTAGGTTGGGAACGTTCGAATTTAAGTTGGGTTGTTCAAAATCGCGTTAGGTTTGCACAAAATCAATTTAAGGTTGTTCAAAATGGGGATAGCTATGTCAAAATGATATTTGAGCTGTCAAAATTATGTTAGGAATGTTCAAAATTAAGTTGGGAATGTCCGAAATTAAGTTGGGTTGTTCAAAATTGCGTTAGGTTTGCACAAAATCAAGTTGAGGTTGTTCAAAGTGGGGATAGCTATGTCAAAATGATATTTGAGCTGTCAAAATTATGTTAGGAATGTCCAAAATTAGGTTGGGAACATTCGAAATTAAGTTGGGTTGTTCAAAATTGCGTTAGGTTTGCACAAAATCAAGTTAAGGTTGTTCAAAGTGGGGATAGCTATGTCAAAATGATATTTGAGCTGTCAAAATTTTGTTAGGTATGTCCAAAATTAGGTTGGGAACGTTCGAAATTAAGTTGGGTTGTTCAAAATCGCGTTAGGTTTGCACAAAATCAAGTTAAGGTTGTTCAAAGTGGGGATAGCTATGTCAAAATGATATTTGAGCTGTCAAAATTATGTTAGGAATGTTCAAAATTAGGTTGGGAACGTTCGAAATTAAGTTGGGTTGTTTCAAATAGTGTTAGATTTGCACAAAATCAAGTTAAGGTTGTGCAAAATGGGGCTAGGTATGTCAAAATGTCAAAATGACTTTTGAACAGTCAAAATTATGTTAGGAATGTTCAAAATTAAGTTGGGAACGTCCGAAATTAAGTTGGGTTGTTCAAAATTGCGTTAGGTTTGCACAAAATCAAGTTAAGGTTGTTCAAAGTGGGGCTAGGTATGTCAAAATGATATTTGAGCTGTCAAAATTATGTTAGGAATGTTCAAATTTATAGTACTTTTTTTTAAATAAAAAATAAAAAATGATAGGGTCTATTGCCCATTTAGAACACAAACAGCGAAAAGGCCCTAACCCTCATTTAAAACGCCCTAACCAATTGCGTCAGATCAAAAAATCAAAACATAAGCAAATAGTAAGTAGCCAAAAAGACCGAACTCTCAGCTCAAAGCCCTAATCCACATAATAGTTGTTCAATTATAAAATTAAAAAAATGCCTAGTGACCCTAACCATCATCGACCACCGACACAGATACTTACTCTTTCCTCAAAAGTTGTGCCACTGAGAGTTAGGGCCAATCGGCGGGAAGCCATCGATACGTTCGTAGAGCTCAGAGTTATGACGTCTTCGGAATTCCCCATCTTGCTTTACCGGGCCTAGGATCTTCCTGAGGATTCTCCTCTCTCTGATTTCCAATTTCTCTACCAGAACTCTTCGGTTCAAGGAAAGACACTCCATGGCATATAGAGTGTCACTTGTCCGTATGATACTCAATTTGAATTTGTTCCTTAAATTAAAATTCTATTGCCGTTCTATTTTAAGCCGCATTACAACTTGTCTTGCGAGCGCAGTTTGGACACCTCTGACCTAAATTAAATATTCAACCACATACGTCATCTGTCATATATGACAGATATTTTCGCAAATCCTTTAACATGTGGAAGATAGGCTTTATCTTAAATACTTATGACCGCATACGTTTATTTTTGTCTAATCGTGAATCTAAATGTGAAATCGTTTTTGTGTATTCGTTTTGTTTAATTTTGTCTATTTTTTTCTATATAGTCTTGTCTGTTTTTGTTGCAATATCTAATAGTTGCAAAAGATGATTTGTAAATAAATTTAATGCAAATCTGATATTAATTTTCTTTCAATCGGAAGATAATGCGAAAATTTCGCAAATTGCGATCCGACCAGAAAGTGGACATGCGTTGATACTCGGATGTTTTTCAACGGCGGATTGTATTTACGGTCCGGAACGAAACTTTAACGGCTCTCTACCATTTCCGATGGTAATTCCGTTTTTATTGCGGAGTGTTCTAAATTTGCCTCCCTCCTCCACTTTTATGCCCGCATTACAAAAACATTTTAGAAATATTTCGTTCTAGTCGAATTATACATATCTGGCATCGAACTCTTGGCAATAAATCCTTTTCATTGATATTATTAAAGTAAAAATTCTTTAAGCGCAACTTGGGAATAATCGTTTTCAGACTGACGAAGATAAGGTCAAGTTAAGTCATATGTACATAGATATAACGTACATAGTACATATATATATAGCGTGCATATGTACATACATATAGCGTTGTCGCTCTTTAGCAGTTGTTAATTCTCAAAATTGAGAAAAAAATTTCAGACGATAATAAAGTTAAGTGAAATTTATATTCTGTTTAAGTAAGCTAACCTTATTGTTAATTATTGTCTGTTTGTTCCTATTAAACTAGTCTCGTCACTGCTGTTTATGTAATCAAGTCAGCCTATTCGCAACTCTATTAAGAAAGTTACTACCTACTAAGTAGTCAAAAGGCCGCTACATTCAATATGTACGTGGTCTGTTAGAAAAGTATCCGACCTTATTTTTTATTTTGAAAACCGGATGGATTTTGAATCAAGCGCGCTTGCATAAGTCGACTTTGAACTTTCGGCGCATGCGTGATGTTTTTTTTCTCGCCTGTAGATAACGTAAGTTGCTGTCGAGCAGTGTTCGAGTGACGTAGTGTGTAGTGCTCTCGTCGGTTTTTCAATGCAAGTAAAATGACGACAAGTGAAATGAGGGATGTCGCCTACGTGATGCTGTGCGGCGCAAGCGACTGGAGTTATGGTCATCAGGAAATTGGTGCCTCCATCACGACAATGCTCCTGCACATTTTTCGCACTTGGTTCACAAATTCTGACTCCTCTCGTTCGACAAATGCCTTACTCTCCTGATATGCCCCCCTACGACTTGTGGCTATTCCCCAAAGTCATTGAAAGCAACGTGATTTCAGACAAGAGAGGACATTATGTCTGCAACGACAGACCGAGCTAAACTCGATTCGGAAAGAGGCTTTTTCGGAATGCTTCCAACATTGGCGACACCGCTGGGAAAAGTGTGTGGAGTCCCAAGGAGACTACTTTGAGGGTGATTAGGTTTTCAACGCTCCAAGTATGCCAGTTTTTTTTTACCGGCTAAAGGTCGGATACTTTTCTAACAGACCACGTATATAGCACTAAGAGAATAGAAGCGTGTCTATTGCTAGAAGGCCCCCAGGGTGGACTTTTTTCTCTAAATCTCATTCAAATCTCTAAAACTAAACGAGTAGATAGATTTATTCTGTTTTTGATCTCTAACCTTATTTGTCTAGCCTTGTCTTTAACTTTATATGAATTGTCTAAACATATCTCTCCTGAGTTCCAGCATTTCTTTCTAACATTTTACTATTTATCTTTTTACAAATAAATGTTGCTTAAAAATAATTAAGCTGAAAATATTATTCGTTGAATTTTCTTAATAATTGTACATGTGATTTTTTTTGTAATAAAAATAATGGGCGTCATTAGCAGACAACATAAAAAAAAAATCTGATGATTTACGAGGATGAAATCGGGATGAGAGTGGAGAATATCAGAATTGCGTGCGCCCTGCTTGAATGATAGATGCACGAGAGGGGTCCGTAATTTAGCCACCCAAATGACCCTACTCATTACAAACTGTCTTATTAGACAATCGAAATACATCCAGTGCAGACGGTTGGCTTGAATTTATTGACCGTCACTTCGATGATGAGCGAGATATTTCCAGTCGGAGTTATTTGATTTATATCGCAGCTGCGTATTTATTTCGGATAAACAGGCAAACGAGAAAAGCGAAAGGAGGACAAACAAGAAAAATATTGGAAAGCTTCTCCGGATAAATAAAATGTAATCGAATAATTTTAGTTATACAGCAAGAAACAAATAGAACTGGTTGTAAATAAAGTGCCAGACAGTAAAATACATAAATACATGTTTGCAGATAAATATTGATAAGGTAGTATAGATGTGGTTATTTGCCATAGATACTAAATTAAAATTTGAGGCATCGTATTTTCTTAAGAAAATATCTTGAATTTAGAATTAAAATTGAATTGGGCGATAATTATATGGTTTTTTAATAATAATATAATAAATAAGTTCCAATACTTTTGAGCATTAATAAAATATTGCATCTAAAATATAACGAAACTATAAAGATTAGTTAATAGTATATTACGTAACGAGAGTTTTACGTATGAGCGGAACAACTCGAATTATGTACTATACTTTATCTATGACCACACTAATTTGTTGTTTCTGTTTAATAATAAAAATATGTTTGATGTAACACCTTCGACCGTATTTATCTTGATAGAATTGAAAAGAAATACATTCATAATGGTTACATGCCTTTTTATTTAGTACTTAAAGTAGTTTTTGTTTTAAACGCGAAAAAACGAAATGAATGGCAGCTTCTATGTGAATGATGTGACGTTTAATGATTGTTTGGAAATCACGGAGTACTATATTTAAAAATAGTATCAACGTGCAGCTCTCAACCAATCAACGAATCGTAAACCAAACAAGCAAGGGTGATTTTGAATTATAACAAAACATTAATCGCGGATTGTTACATATGAGTGTGGTATGATTTATTTACATATTCTGTACAATAATGGGCATTTACAATAGTGGTCGTAGATAGATTATATTATTTAAATAAATAATATAATAAACTACTACTACAGATACGATTAGTTAAATTATGGTTGATTAAAGATTAGATTTTGTTTCAGAAATGTTAATGCCGAAATAAGTTGATTATAGCTAGAGCACTCCCTGCACCTTCACCAATTAGAAAATAATTTTGCAAGTTGTCAGTTTACTCATATGGAAATTAAGAAATTAGGTTTTTTTTCGGAGGAATCTGGATAGAAACATAAGTTTTTATGCTAATTGACAGCAAGAAAATAAAAAAACGATGTCCGCGTTTGCCCTATAAAATATTTTTATGGGACCATTTAAGCGCTCAAATCCGAGTACACGCGTGTTCTTAATTTTTGTTTGTTTGTTAAAAAAAAAGAAATAAATCAATTTCAAGCGAAAAGTTTCTCGTTAAAAATCTCTTGATAAATTGACCGTTGTAATGGCGCATTTCTCTGTTATGAAAACTTTTTTCAACTAATCGTTTAAGAAATTCCAATATTTGTGCACTCGGCGTCAGTCCGTCCTCGAAAATAAGATGTTTATCATGAAATGCGATCCCGTTGCAGTGATTGACATTCTAGTCTCCTGGTATTACATATCAGGTCACTGCAGTATGATGACATATGTTGTCTTTATTATATTCGTCATCTCAACATTTAGTAGATTAATCATACAAGTATGACAAGCAATATTTAAAAAATGCAATTATTTAAGTAACTAACTAACGGGTATTCAAAAGTGTGCACCAAAACTGAATTATTCACAACAGTATTGAATGTAGCAGAAATGTTGAATGGATCAGGAAAGACGAAGCTGAGATTTCTAGAAAATTGTTTCTATTAAATTGTGGTGTGAGACGCCGTGGGATAGATATATCACTCCTTGAATTTATTTACATGGACGATATATACAAATGTACAAGAGATACAAACACTGTTGAGGGACTGGGTGGAGCTGGACTCGATTGGTCTGGTTGACTGACTGCTGCCTGAGTCCGGTTGAACTGGATGCTGGCTGAGTCTGGTTGAATTGGCTGAACTGAACTAGTGTCACTCGTTGAATGTGTAAACTTCTAGTTGAGTCTATTCGACTGGCTCTACTTGCTAGACCGGTGGGACTGAATCCACTGGTTGGACTGAACTGGACTCGTTGGTTGGTTGCGCCTCACTGTTCAACTGAAGTCGACTTGCTGACTGGTTGCACCTGACTGTTGAGCTGGACTGGAGTCGCTTCGCTGACTGGGTCCACTAGCTGGATTGGACTGGACTCGTTGGTTGGTTGCGCCTGACTGTCCTGTTTATTCGGGGGTCCAGGTACCTATGTTATATCCAGGTATACTGGTCCCTCATCTGATTTTTTTTCTATATTCGGCTATTTGTCGCTTTGGTGATTACCGATTCTTTGGAAAAACATCTTGCTCTAATTTCCCCGGGGATTATGAACCTTTTTTGACCCTAATAAAATATTTTCGGAAATTTGTCCGAATATATTTGGGTAATCACCGTAATGCCTTCGTAAAACTAAAAGTACAAATATTGCTTAATCAGCTCGAGAATTACATTACCGACCCTAATAAAATATTTTCGGAAATATTTGGGTTTTTATTGCAATGCCCTCGTAAACTAAGAAATAAAAATGGAACGGCTCGTCGCCGATACAAGATATTATATTGTTCGTTGAAATTTGCCTTCCAATTTCCTGTTCCAGTGCTTGTCTCCCAATTGCTGGCACTCCAGCACTGCATGCTTCGGCGTGCCCTCCTCCCCACTTTGCTGGCATATGTTGGATCTCCTTTCCCAATCCTTGTGAGATATGTTTCGAAGTTACCATGCCCCGTTAGGAACTGGGTTATCCAATAGTCACAACTTTCCCAACAGTCACAGTTTTCCCAACGTTCCTTCCATGGTTTGAATGTGTTAACTCGAGTTTCTTGTTTTTCACTTCTAGTTTTTGTTTCCGTTTGGGTTCGCTCAATAGTCTATTGGTATTATACCAGCTATCACGTTTAGGCCTTCCGTTCTGCTAGTTCTATACGAACTTGCGATTCGTATCCCCATCTTCCGCTGGATTTTCACTAGCTTCTCCCTATATTTTTTGCACCTTATTGCCTTTTCCCATACGGGTGCTCCATATAATATGATCAATTCAACGACCATGTTGTGTACTTACGTAATGAATTTAGAAATGTACTGCCACCAATTAGACAAGTAGAATGATTTCATCAATAAGAAGAAGTAAAATATTTTTGTAAATAAAAATAAAGATTATTTAAGACACTCTAGACAAACTGAAATTGACAAAGCGGATGAAAGGAAAAAAACATGCGTAACTTTAATTAAATCTAAATAAACACTTTGTGTATAGAATTCGGGTCACGTATAAAGGGAAAGACGCCCAATTTTCGAGAACCTTAAAAAAAGCGCTGACGCGTCTCGGGAATCCGAGCGAAATAACAATGCCCGGGTAATTTGAAAAGAAAGCAAACGCGGATTTTATTAAGAAGAACCGCAGGCAGGAATACTTTGCCCGTAATGATGGATTCATTGAACAAACGGCCATAAATTAAATAAAATCCGTTGCTCCGTTATTCAACGATCCGGTTGAATAAAATCCGGATAAAACTACTAAAGGAACTCGAAGTGGATTATTGTTGAGATAGAAATTCTCTCTTGAGAGAGAAGGGACAAGAGACACTAGAAATCCATTTTTAAATCAAAATTAAAAAAAGAGAAACTCGAGAACGTGCATTTCATATTTCTCAATTTCATCGGGAGAAAAGTATTTCAGGATGGGAGATTAAAAAAGAAAAAAGGTTAGTGAGAGAGTGAGGCGATGGGTTGGTCGAATCGGCGATAAGTATCAAGGGACTGAGATAAGGGTGTGGATATTTTATGGCGGTTCGACTTTTATTATAAACATGCACGTAGCGAGGTCGGGGGTTGTTTGTGTGTTATTAACTGATGGCCAATTTTCGTCTCTGTTTCTCAACGAGTTACGGTCGAACGTAAAAATTTAATCCGGCAGAAAGGTGTAAAACGGAAAACAACAAAATATATTCGCCAATTCTCCGAAACACAATCGATGCAGTTTCATCGGGAAACGAAATATTTCATTAATATTAAATTCTATAAACATTCAGTTTGTTACGGCGCAATTGCAGTTAATTGAAGTTTAAAATTAATTTCCCTTTTGTTTTGCACCAAAAACCCATTATTAATTCAAATACCGGATTTCCAATATATTGGAATTTTATTCTCGGATTTCTCACCTTTTCCATCATGTATTGCATAGTTCAGAGAGCATTTTAACTTCGAGATAAAGCATGCAATTCGCAGCAGACATACATTTTTGTGTTATTTTATAGATTCAAATAATTTTTAGTCAAAATTTTAAAAATGTGATAATCTGCACAATTGTTAAAATATTTCATGGCTTATTTACTTCTATTTTTCATTGGTGTTTTTTTTATTAAAGTTTGAAAAACATCCACGTTATTATGTTACTTGTAATATTTACTTTGGTAAGTAAGTTACAAAGTCTCGGCGTTGTTTGTTTGCGTTTGTTGGGCTTTCCACTTGCCCTTCAGCTACCAAGCTTTTAAAACATTAATTCAAATTTAACTTCCATTAATATATCCTAGTAATTTATTTACAAACTCAATTCATGTTCCATCTATTTATGTTATATCAAACAAGACCAAACAAAACCGGATAAGCTTATTTCACGTTTTGCGCAAGTAAATATTCGAGATGAATAGAAACTATTCCTAATGGTCCAAAATATATTAAATGAATGCTTATAAAGTACAAAACTGTTAATTTTCTTCTTACGGGTTTCTTTATCTTGTTATCTTGTCACGGGTTATATTAACTAAAGTCCATAGTGAATAAAAAAGTGATTAAATAAAACCTATCCCTCGTTTTACACGGTTCGGTTTTTTTACTTTTTCGCTTTTGCAACGCTTCAAAAAAAACTTGTCTTGCGGCCCGCGGGCCACAAGACAAGTTTCAATGCGGCCCAAAAGAAAACCGACAATTTTTTTCATTAATTTATTTCAGACACCAAATTGTGAGTATAAGTTTACAAATTTCGCAACGCAAGCAGTTAGTCTGTAGATATAGACTTAAATCCACCATCCAATTATTTAGTGAATAAACGCGACTTTTATACTACATCAAAACTTGCTGTCGCAAAAAATGTGTGCGAAAATAATCTAATCTGTCATAAATGACAGATAACATGTGTAGTTCAGTATTTGCTTTAGATCAGGAAGGAATGTCTAACTTGCAGCCCCAAGACCAGTTGCAATGAAAAACAAAACATCAAAATAGACATTTTCATGGTTGAGATTTTTTTGTGCCCATATGTCAATTTCGCCATGTTCTTCGAGCACTTTTTGACGTATAACCAGTGAAAATAACAAAAAGTGCCCGAAACTTTCATATTCCCGCCTTTTCAATATGGCGGACGCGCATGCGCTTAAATAACCGTAAACAGGTCTATTATCTAGTCTGTCATAAATGACAGATGACATATGCAGTTGAGTTACTAAGTTACTAAGATAATTACAGCTAGGAAATTAACTGCAAGTTTTAGCTAAAACTACCTAGTTCACAGATATTGTTAAAGACATTTAAATCTTGAAACGTAAATGACATTTCTAAAAGCTTTTGTAAGTCTTCAATTTTCCAAAACATTTTAATTAGTGATATTGCACTGTCGACTGCTAAGTAACTAAAATAGTTACACCTCAACTAACTTACAGCCAAACTAACTGCAAATGTCTATTTTATTATTTTGTCTAGTAATTTTTTTTCTCGTTTAGTTTTAAGGTTATAAACCGACCACGCTCGTCTGTCACTCTGCGAAAGAAACAGATAGAGCACGTATTATAGAAATATACACTGAGAGAAAGATAAAGAGAAAGAAAAAAGAGAGCGAGCGGTATAGAAATATACACTGAGAGAAAGAGATAGGCATATAAAGTAACGTAACGTTTTCTGCGAATCACTCCTACCGAGACCTCCCTAAAGGAACTCCGTTCCAATAAACGTCGGTCGTCAGAAGTGATAAGAAATGAATTTAGCGAAACAATCAGATTGAGAGTGATGACACAGTTAAGTGATATAACGCTATAGAATATTTGACCGCCGAGAAATAATCTGATGGGAGAAGAGAGCCGTCGAAATTATTTGTTTTAAATTGTTCGTGAGAATATCGCGAGTTTAACTTCGAAATAGTTTACACTTGAACCGACTACTCGCATAATCCTCGGAGTAAATTAATTTATAAAGCATTTATATGAAACTAATTAAATTCCCTAAGTCTATCACCCACTTAAAACTATTAAATAAATCTAGAGATTAAAACTCGCTCGTGCAAGTGAAGTTTGAAAAACACAAACCTGCGATTCCATGCGTTCAAAAAAATTATGGAAAAACCAATTTCTGCAGCGTTCCGTTTAAATTTCAATTTACAAAGGGCTTTGAAAACGGACCCTCGCCGTATTTTAATAAAAGGGTTGTAATCCGATAAATTCGAAATTAATTGGGTTGCGAGTGTCGTGTTTCAATATTATTCTTATAGCGGCAGAAAAAATAAATTCTGCCTGGAAGATCGTCCCATAAAAAGTGTATATATAGGAACAGTGACGGCCAATAAAAGTGTATATCATATTCCTGGGGTGTACACATAATGCGGCCCGGATGGAAGTCTGTAAGTATGCCGTAAACTAGAAAATGAGAGAGTCGGTGAGCACCATTATTACGATAAAAGGGAGTTAGGTAGTTCGCTGTAACGGCACGGCGTGTATTAAGAAAACAATACAATTCCTAGTTCAAATTATGGAGCTTTGAAATTACGTAAAAATGTTTTAGAAACATATACATAAGTAGTTATAACCCGCGGCTTAGTTCGCGTTACATTGGTCAAATTAATTCAGGTCAGTTTTTTTTTTTAAATATTCATTGTCTTGTCTGAGTAATATGAAGATCAATATTGAGTTAGACTGTCTCAAGATTTGAAAATGATTACTAGTTTCGGATAAAATAACAACATTTATCTACGACCACTATTGTACAGTTCGTGGACTATGTAAATACATCATACCACACATATATGTATCAATCCGCGATAAATGTTATATAATAATTCAAAATCACCCTTGCTTGTTTGTTTTAAGATTCGTTGATTGGTTGAGAGCTGCAAGTTGATACTATTTTTAAATATAGTACTCCGTGATTTCCAAACAATCATTAAACGTCACATCATTCACATAGAAGCTGTCACTCATTTCGTTTTAAATCGCAAAAAACGTTTAAATCTAACGAAAACTACAAAAAAAACATGTATTTCTTTTCATTTCTATCATAAGTTATATAAGGTCGAAGGTGTTACATCAAACATATTTTTCTTATTAAACAAATACAAATTAGTGTGGTCGTAGATAAAATATAGTACATAATTCGAGTTGTAAGGCAATTACGTACTCGCAGAATTATAACTGTTCCGCGTGTACGTATATAATATGCTTCTTACAACTCTCGTTACGTAATATACTATTATCGACCACTATTGTAAATGCCCATTATTGTACAGTTCTTGTACAGAACTTTTTCCAAAGTAATCTAAATCAACTGATTTTTTTCTAAATTAAAACTATGTATGATACTTGCAATAACAACTGTTAGATCTGCAAATGAAAATAATTTTTTCAAATAATTCTTAAACTGGATATTTCGAAAATGCAAAAAAAACACCCGTTTCTTCATTTTTAAAGAAAAATTTAATTATATAAATTTTTACATCTATAACATCTCCAGTTTTTGAGATTTTCAACCACCCTCAGCCAAAATTACTTTATTCTAAACACGATAAAATTATTTACAAATATAAAAATTGTGTAATAATTGTCTATTTGAATGTGTTAGTTATTTTGTTACAAGTAAATTATATATCTTCGTGGCATGTAACAAGGACGAGATGTATAATAGAATATGTAAAATATGAAAGAAATAAATTAAATCTTTTTTTCGGGTTGGAAACTTAATAAATTCCGCACCATAAATTGCACCTGCTGTGGAAGCAAATAAACCAACGGCGGGCGGGGGGAGAAAAAAAAACTAATTATAGCATGATGATATTATGCTCGGGCAATGAGGGTAAACTTCGAAACGTTGAATGGGATTAAGGACGCGCGTCGCGACGCCCCTCGCCCAAGATTCCCACTGCAAATTACCCGACAATAGATTCCCATTTAGGGATTTACCGGGGCGCAATGCATTAGGTAAAACCCACCTTTCACACGCAGAAATTTATTTTATAATAAAAATAATTACGGACAGACGGTCGGATTGCGCTTCCGTGGGCGGTAATTATCGCCTAATTTATTAGGTAGTAAGATATTTATCTTAATACCCGTTTTCAATTCGTGTTCCTCCGGCCGGATTTTCACCAGGCGCGGAGAGTTAATTTAAATTAGACTGCGTTCGCAGTTTAGTGTTGAAATGTGGGTTTAATTGTGGAAAAATAGTGCGGAAGTTACGGCGGAATATGCAAAGTCGGATATGTTTTCTTTGTCTTGTGCTTTATCGAACCACTTACGTTTGAGAGATGAATTTTTCATATATTTTTTTTTAGTAGTAAATCCTTAGGAGCTTTCTTGTAGTTTATTCTGAATGGATTTTCTGCGAACATTGTCCGATCGAGTGGAAATTATGGCTCAAATTTAATTTATTCACGTCTTTTATAAACTCTAAGGAAACATATCAAACTATTTATATTTTAGCGCAATTTCAAGCTAAACTACTAGAAGAATGTGTTTTCTGTTAGTTAAAACTATAAAAGCAATCATTATTATTGCTTGATTACTTGTAGATTGTAGATTTCGGTGGAAATTTGTACTGCAATCTTCATAGATCTATTGTATCTCTTCGTCCAATCGTTGATATACTTTCCTATTTAGAGCGTTTCCTCTAGTCCTGATTAAATCTTTTTCTAAATTAAAACTATGTATGATACTTGCAGAAATAACTGTCAGACCAGCAAATGAGCTTTATTTTTTCAAATAATTCTTTTGTGCCTCATTTAACTGGATATTTCGAAAATGGTAATGCTCCCGTTTCTTCATTTTTAAAGAAGAATTTAAATATAAATTTTTACATCTATAACATCTCCAGTCAGTGCCGGCACGTGCACCTGGTCGGACAGGCGATCGCCATATTTTTAGCGCGGCATATTTTTGTAGCAGCGATTTTTTCGTGAGTTTCCACCGGTTCTTAGTTCTACCTTCTACTTCTAAATAAAAGATGTTATCAGAAGAAATTCAAAAATCACAAAATATGAGATCAAAGAATTTTTTTTTTAATTATTGGATTTTTGGCAAAATTTAATCTCCATTTATTAGTGAGCATTTACACAGTTTCAAAAAATCCCAAATGTTCTCATTATTTGCGCAAAGAAATTCAAAATAACATAATAAATTTATTGGGAGAAAAAGTACGTGTTACTATTATTTCCAATATTATTTCCCAAATATTACAGAATTATTTCGGATTGCACTTCAGATGTTAGTAGAATTGAACAAATGTATCTTGTTATTCGTGTTCTAAATAAAGATAGTGAAGAATTTGTTCCTAAAGAATATTTCATCAAATTTTTACCTGTAGAACCATCAACTGGGGAGAGTTTAACTGATTTCATTTTGCAAGAATTAGATAAATTAGGTCTCAAAATTAAAAATATACGTGGCCAGGTATACGGCAATGGTCCAAACATGAAAGGTATGCATTCTGGTGTGCAAAAACGAATCTTAGATAAGAATCATAAGGCCTTTCTCGTAAACTGTTGCTGCCATTCTTTAAATTTCATTGTAAACGACGCAGCCAAAAAATCTGGTGAACTAAGTATTTTTTTTCAATTATTCAAAAATTGTTTCTATTCTTTCCTAGTTCTAGCATAAATTTATTTCTGATGGAATTTCGTATAAATAGTTTTGGGCAAATAATTTGTAAAAGCTAAAGAAATAGCTAATGAAATGGAAATAAATGCAGATTTTGAAAGCAGACTTTCAATTAGAATTAGACGTAAAAGCAAATTATTTATACACGAAGGAACAGATAAACAAATAGAAAATCTGTCTAAAAAAATTGAAATCAGGGAAAGAAATGTAAATTTATTATATTTGGAAGAGGTGGTAAAAGGTCATTATGTATATATTAAAGATATTTTGCGACTTGTAAGAAGTCAAATATCATCGCATCACGATAAAAAATATTTATGTGATGGCTGCCTAACCTTTTTTTCTACCGAGTCGTCTTTCAATCAACATAAATTAAATGACTGCAACAAAATATACACTATTATGCCGACAAAAGATATTGTTAAAGTCAGGAGAGGTGATATGGTCCCGGGGGATTTATTAAAAATCCAAAATTACGATAGAAAAATGCGTATACCCTTCGTTGTATACGCAGATTTGAATCAATATTAAAACCGATTGATACATGCTCACCAAACCCCGACAATAGCTATACCAACCAAACACATATACGCGTACCGCACAGTTTTGCCTATAATATAAAATGTACATTTGATGATTCATTGAGTAAATTCATCTCATATACCGGAGAAGATTGCCTGACATTATTTTGTTAGAACCTCTATACGGTAACACCTGCTGTTGAACACGTAATCAAAGTTTTTCATTATCTCTTAAATATTTGTACTAATTCTGTTACAGAAAGATTTACACAATTGGAAAATCATATTTTTGAATTTTATTCGATATTCCATCATCAGCGCAAAAAAATTCAGACGAAATTCTTAAAAATTGTCAGGATTTACACATGTACCTAACAGACGATATAGAACCTTTAAATTTGTCTAGCGAATTACAAATTGGGGCGGCGAAAGTTGTATTCGCCGCCCCTATAAATATATTATTTATATTTTTTCGTCCACGCTACATTTATTACTTGAATTATAATACTTGCTGCAGTTGTTGATAAAAATGGACCAAAGTTTTCTGATGGGTGAAAGTCTGTCATCTGGATCTCTATTCTCTCTTGCATCGAATCGTAGACAAAACTGAAGAAACTCAAACCTCATTCGAGGAAAGACACTCCTGTAGAAGTTGATTCCGTTTCTTCTGTCCCAGAGTTCGTTGTTATCCACCTTCGAAGACTTCTATAAGCCAGCATAGTATAAAACACCGATGTAAGCTCTGATTTCAAGAGCGTCAGTGTGATGGTGATAGGTCTGTACTCTATCTTCAGCAACCAGCGTAGCAGCCATCTTCTCGATTTGATAATTCGTGTGCTCGACGATTGTTCCGATGATTTCTTGATTGAACAAGAGATCCCAAAAGTCCTCTAGCGAATCCACATTTACAGCATTATCTGCCAAGCTTGCTTCATACGGAACTTCACCTCTACTTACACGATCTGATCTTCGCTCAGCCGATGTCGTTTTCCAGGCAAAATTATTTTTGCTATATAATTTGTTCGATGGGCGACCACGTGGACGAGATTTTGAAGAAGAAGATTGATTTCCTGATCCACTCGCTTTACGTTTGCGAGATGCTAGTGCCCGTTCATTTTGAACTGAATCTTGCATTTGCAACCACCCTCAATCAAAATTACTTTATTCTAAGTCTAATATATTTATTTACATATCCTCGTGGCATGTAACAAGGATGTATAATTAAATATGTAAAATATAAAAGAAATAAATAAAATTCAGAATCTGGGTGGGATTCAAGGATTGGGACATAAAAATATAACAGAGAAAATGTTAGATTTAATGAGACATATACAGTTTTATATTTCAGCGAATTGATTGTCAAAATTCTTGTCTAGTTGGTGCAAATTTTAAAATTCGCGTAAAAGAAAAATATTTTTGGAACTAGAAGAATTTGCAACTTTTGCAAAACAAAAATGTAAATGTTATTAGTTCGTGTTTTTTTTTTCACATCTCTACCGTCTCGTTTTTTTGCAATGTTTACGTTAGATGTTTACTCAAAGCTTTCTACCGATTTTTATTTAATTTAATACTTTTTTTTCGACTTGGCAAATGGAAATAGCTCTTCCTTTCACATCTTCATTTCCCTCGATAATAGCGCTCGCATTACCATAATGGTATAATATTCGAGTGATTCATAGCCGAAATGTTTTCTTTCCGGGCAATGATTCCCTCCACATGAAATATACGACCCGTCGCCAATAAACGTTTTTTCTCTTTGTTCCGATATTATTACAATTTCAAACTGATTTTATATCCTTAAATTCTGACTCTCAGGATAACTGTAAGCCTCTATATCCGATGGCCCGGATGTATCCTGAAAGGGAAAGAAATGTGTCGTGACACAGTCCTTCCTGCCACGTTTCCTGTGGCGCGAGCCGTGCTGGAATATCTTGTATATAAATTGCCCTATGATGTTTAGATTTTATTCGTACAAAAAATGTGAAAAACTATTTTATACAAGAAAAAGGTTTTAAATCTATTAATAAATATAAAACTTACAATAAATCCACGAGAATGGGATTTCGACTCTTATTCAAACAGTCCTAAACCTGGAACAAAAATAATCTTTAATTAAAAATGTTGACCAAAAAATATATTAATTAATTTGCAATATTTCATTTTTGAAATATTGCAAATTAATAGAGTAGATTGTTTTTTTTCTTTCTCATTTATTTAAGTGTAAACTTCTCAGACGTTATAACAAAGACGGGGAGTCGGAAACTTTCGAGAGGACTGGTAAGTTGAGAATCTGAAAAAATGCTAGACTCTCCCAACTCTGTGATAAATTCTTTCAAAATTCACTTCAAACACGTGACAGTAATGTATTACATCAACTTATTGGTTGCAGATTTGAATTATAAACATCTTTTATATTTATTTCATAAAATCAATAGAAAAGTGAATAGGATGGTTGCGACCCGTTATTACGTGGTTATCCTTACTTACACCGAATAGAAAAATTCACTAGGTTTTAACCACACTTACACTTGTGATTTTTTTGTTGGCAGAGTTTTCTATGGCCGCTTTCAGGGAGTTGTAGCGATCCTTCCAGCTCATGTTCCTGCGGTTTTCATCCTACTTCATCCACTTAATTATCCTACTTAAGGATCCCCTTAAAATTGTTGTCTTCCAGACGTTGGATGCCGCTTCAGCCCTTTGGGCTCGTAATCACAGCCCTGGTTAATTTCATTCTACTCGTCTTTCGTGCCTTCTAGGTTTAGGGTGTAGGTGTGATGCTCCCGATTGATGGTAGGTGGATCCCCGGCAACTTCGATGCACACGCAGGTGGTGCTTTTTAGGATGGTGAGAGATACGTATGAAGTTTTCCCGTGCTGGATCGTGTCTCTCAGGTTCCTGCTTTCAAGAAGTCTTCTTAGAAGGGTGTTGTCTTCATCTGCTCGCATATCTAGCAGATATTCTTGGTCTTCTTCGAGTGTGGGGTTGTTGCCGTGTGATACTATTGTAGTGGCGTAGGCGGTTTCATTCCATTTATTTTTCCCTTCGGTCATGAATTCGTCACAGGTGTTTGTTATGGGGACCTCTGTCATCATCTCCACAGCAGTGCCTCCTTGTGTAGGTTTGGAGTCGTCCTTGTCTCCGCTAGGGGTCTGAGTGCTGACACTACATGTACTAGTGGATTCGAGCTTGGTAGGTATTTCAATTTTCTCCCATCTATGGGCCTCTTGAGGTATTGGCGGCTCAGATAGTTAAGCATTTGGCTCTCGAGTTAGACAGCGCGGGTTCGAATCCCACGCTGAAATAAAGCAGTAAAAATTAAAACTAATGGCTGCAACCCACCACACTCAATTCCCCAATCCGGCTTAGGCAACCGTGGGGTCTCACTGCCTAACACCTCCTCTGGAAATTAGTCGTTCGGATTCGACGTTAAACCGCTAGCTCCACCATATTCAATCTTAGTGCTGAGGTTGATATGTGGCAGAGAAGAGGCCGGTGCCCAGCAGTGGGACATAAAATCAAATGATGATGGGCCTCTTACCACTCTATTACCACTCCTGTGCTGGCTCCTTGTTGACTTTCTAAACCTGTCTTCTCAGTTTGTCTGTCAGGTTCTTAATCTCTCTCTTTGCGTTTGGATTTTCTTCCATCAGCTTTGTAAGCTGTTCCGAATGCAATAATATCATTTGGATGGCTTCTATGATGCAAAAGGCGGTCGGGCATTCTTTCTTTTTTATTGGCTCTATTGAGTTCCTGTCCCCTGTAGATTCGATGGAGGTGTCTGCTACCTTCCTTTTCTTCATCGGCGAGACGTTCAGGGAGTTGCATCGTTGCCTTTGGCTATTGATGTTTAATCTTCTGTGGGGCAGCCTAGAGCCGTCCATTAGCCTGCCTCTATTTGCGCCTCCGTCTGGACTTCCAGTGGTAGTTTCTAGCACCCAGGCCTGGTCACCTACCGAGAGTGCTGGGCGGTCGTTGAATAACGGTCGGGGGGAGCCCGCTCCTTCTATGATGCAGAAGGCGGTCGGACATTCTTTCTTTTTTATTGGCTCTATTGGGATCCTGTCCTCTGTGGATTCGATGGAGGTGTCAGCTACCTTCCTTTTCTTCATCAGCGAGACGTTCAGGGAGTTGCATCGTTGCCTTTGGCTATTGATGTTTAATCTGCTGTTTGGTAGCCTAAAGCCGTCCATTAGCCTGCTTTTATTTGTGCCTCCGTCTGGACTTCCAGTAGTGGTTTCTAGCTCCCCGGCCTGGTCACCTACCGGGAGTGCTGGACGGTCGTTGAATAACGGTCGGGAGGAGCCCGCTCACCCACTGAGCTATCCCTCCTCTGCACCGTAAACAAATTATAGTTAAGAGAAGCGGTTGACCTGCGCAGGCAAACTTGCACATTTAACCTCTCCGGTAGAACGTAGCGTGTATGGCGGGCATAATAGTCAGCGATTAATGTTATGTGATGATTGAAAACACACATGAGCGTTTGGTTTACGATTCGTTGAGAGCTGCACGTTGATACTATTTTTAAATATAGTACTCCGTGATTTTCAAACAATCATTAAACGTCACAACCAATGTATTTTAGAACGTTCAGTGCCTCTGTGGCAAAAATTACTAACTAGTAAAACTGCAGACGGGAGTACATATACCTAGGTTCCCAAATAAATAATGAAAGAAAAAACGAAGAAGAAATAAAGCGAAGAATAATCACAGCTAATAGATGTTACTATGTAGTCGAAAATCAACTGAGGTCGCCGAACCTGACAAGAAAATCAAAATGTATAATATACAAGACATTAATAAGGCCAGTATTAACATACGCTTCAGAAACGTGGACCCTAAGCAAAGCAGACGAGAACCTCCTGAGAGTCTTTGAAAGGAAAATATTGAGAAAAATATTTGGCCCCGTCCAAGAAAACTAGGCATGGAGGAGCAGATACAATCACGAGCTGTACCAAATATATAAAGATGTCGACATGGTAAAAATAATAAAACTAGGAAGACTAAGATGGGCAGGACATATAATGAGGTTGAATGACGAAAGACCCACATAACGAGCACTTAGATCAGAACCTGATGGAAATAGAGGAAGAGGTAGACCCAAATTGCGATGGATAGACGGGGTAGAAAAAGACCTGAGAAGCATAGGGGTAACTAACTGGAAGAATAAAGCCCAAGACAGAGACGGATGGCGGAAGATCCTTGAGGAAGCCAGGACCCACCCAGGGTTGTAGTACCAACGATGATGATGAAAAATGCAGAGTGACGAGAACACTATTTGGTCGTTTTGGTCGTTGTTCGTCGATGTAATCAGGGTGTTTGGACCGTGTCTCACGAAGATCAAAATTTCTCAAATCAAATCAAAATACAGGGATCAAAATCAAAATACAGGGCTAGTCTAATCACTTGTTAGGGCTGCTCGCGTCTCCGCCACGTGTGATCGTCCTTCCGGCGCCTTTAAGGAAGGAAATGGGGATAGTAAGTGGAGGGATTCTCTTAAAATTGTTGTCTTCTAGACGTTGGATGCCGCTTCAGCTCTTTGGGCTCGTGATCACATCCCTGGTTAATTGGACTTGAAACTCTAAACTGAATAACGCGTGCACGTGTCGGTCGAGCTTTGGCTTCACGCTTCGATTCCGTTCTACACGCTTCGCCCACTCAAAGCGTACTCTAATGGTTGTGAGCTCGACCAACGCACAAGTCATGCTACTCGAGATATATAAATTCGCGACATAAATTGATAAATCGCGCGATTTCGGCCCAGGTCGATACACCTTTCCCCTTCTGTTGATCGGTGCCGAAATCGATTCAAATGTGGAATTAAAAATACAGATTTATTCAAATTGGCGCGAACACAGTGTAAACGTAGATTTCTATCTAGATTAGATTTATTCAGATTTATTTTCAAAGACACATATATTAGACAAAACAAATAGACAAGAACAACAAAAAAAGAAAACTAATCATCTACATCTCCTCTCGTCGTAAAAATCGTCCATCTCAAAATCTTTAACGGAACAAGAGTCCCTGCGGCAATTCCTCGATCTCTTCTTCTCAAACTTCACACACTTTGGCTTCATAAACGACTTCCTCATCCGTTTCAACATCTTCCTCGATCTGTAGCCCACATCCTCAAAAAAGACTCCATACCCACACTTTATTAGCCTGAAGTCGACGATTCTTGTGGAGTGGAGCACGCCGAAGAAGAAGAACAGGGACAAGGCGTAGCTCGATATAACGGTGGCAAAGTCCGTTTTGAAGACCTGAAGGATTCCCATCGACGTCCAGCTGATTATTGTGGAGTGGAGTACGCCGAAGAAGAAGAACAGGGACAAGGCGTAGCTCGACATAACGGTGGCAAAGTCCGTTTTGAAGACCTGAAGGATTCCCATCGACGTCCAGCTGATTCTTGTGGAGTGGAGCACGCCGAAGAAGATGAACAGGGACAAGGCGTAGCTCGACATAACGGTGGCAAAGTCCGTTTTGAAGACCTGAAGGATTCCCATCGACGTCCAGCTGATTCTTGTGGAGTGGAGCACGCCGAAGAAGAAGTACAGGGACAAGGCGTAGCTCGACATAACGGTGGCAAAGTCCGTTTTGAAGACCTGAAGGATTCCCATCGACGTCCAGCTGATTCTTGTGGAGTGGAGCACGCCGAAGAAGAAGAACAGGGACAAGGCGTAGCTCGACATAACGGTGGCAAAGTCTGTTTTAAAGATTCCCATCGACGTCCAGCCGTGCTGCTTCAGCACGTCGTCCTCAAACTGAGCTATTTTCGGCAGGAAGGCTATCAGACTCGCCTCCAGCGGGAACCAGAAGTCGTTCATTATGTGCTCCATAATAAACGCAGAGATCAAAAATTGGAAAAGAAGAGCTGCGCATCTCCATAGTTTTGGAAGTGAGGCTGGGAAGAGTCGTATGTCCCAGAGGAGGAGGAAGACGGCGAAGAGGAAGATCAGACAGGAGACTAGAGGTTCACATCCGGGCTTGGAGGAGGTGTTGAAGATGTAGATCCCGCAGGAATTTAGAAGGAAGGCCAGAGAAGTGCATCACTAACGACATTAATTTTTTGAACGCGGAAAAAAAACGCGAAAACTGTCACGAGAATGTGGACTAGATTGATTAGATTATGGTGGGATTACATTATGTTCATCATCATCAGCTTTGGCTCCACAACCCATTATGGGTTTTGGTCTCCTCTAGATTTTTTTCCATTCCAATCTATTCCAGGCCTTAGCGTTCCATCCGGTCACCTTCATTGCTGTTAGATTCTCCTGCACTTGGTCCAGATAACGTGTCCTTTTCCCTACTGGTCTTTGTCGTGTTTTGTTGGCTCTGAATCCTTCATTCTCTCGATATATCCTATCCATCTTAATCTACCTATTTTTATAGTGCGAATTACATCCGTGTGTACGTAAAGGTGGTACAGCTCAACATTATGTTACAGCTAGACAAATCCAGACTGAGGAGCCGAGGCTTCAAATTATTTTAATTTTAATAGCGGTTAGAAAATTTTCATTGCGTATATGTTTTCTGTTTAGTGACGCAAGCTGTTGCCATAGTAACAACAAACAGAAATCGTTTAATAATGAAACTCCATTTGATTTACATTGGACTTTTACGCACTTTTACAGACGATTATAATAATGGCATCCTTCACATACAATAATTTACTTATTAATGTTTTCATTTTAGTTTGCGAGTAGATAAACTTATTTAAAATACAATAATTGGAGATGAAATTTATTTTTGATACATTTAATATTCATACCTTTGTGGTATTTTAAGAAAGAAACTTTAATAAAAAAAAAATAAAAGTTCTAAAATCAATGCCTGGGTCACTTAAAAGTCTGTGTGGGTCAGTCTCTGACCCGCGGGTCATAGTTTCGCCATCCCTGGTATAGTACATGACTCAAGTTGGATTGACGGATTTGCGCAACTGTAAACTGTAACTGTTCCGCTCGTACGTAATAAGCTTCTTACAACTCTTGTAACGTAATATACTATTTCAATGCATTGTCAATAGAAAAGTAAAATGTTTCTAGATTTGAAATAGATTTATTCGTGTTTTATAATTTATATAAAATTATATTAATTAAACTTGTTTTGCGCCAAATGATTAAAACATGAATTATGATAAGATTGATGTAATTTATACAAACAAGATTAAAGCGAAGATGGTGATATGGAAATTGTGACTGAAAGTGAATGAAAGTGTGAATTGTGACGAAAAATATCTTTCGAAACTAAATTTCTACAAAACGCAATTTGCAAAATTGCAGGAAAAAGTAATTCTATAAAATTCTATAAAAGTAAATCAATGTTATTGTTATTGGAGAATTTTTCATCTAAAAAAAAAAAATCGTGAAAATCTAAGTCTGCACTTCCACATTTTTTTTTCATATAGAAAACATTCTGTAAGCATCTGGCGTACACCGAGTTCGCTTCCGGAAATTCCAGGCTTTCTGCCTCCCACCGAATCAACCCGATATACAACCCGGAATCCAACCAATCTGGGTCACGGACGCGAAACTCCGGACACACACAGAGCAGACGATATCGTCGCCACATCTAACTTTATCCAAACATTTTCTATATCGATTACCGACGTGAAGACAAAAATACAGAAATCTGTCCGTTTATCTATTTTTTTTTTCACAGTAAAAGTTTCTTTGAACTTTATTCGATATCTTTCAGAGTTTAGCAAAAAGCCCTAGAGACGATCAAATTCTATATCCTCTGGCCTTGTCAGTTTAATCTAATTATAACTATCTAATTCCACACGGAGTTACTACCAGTTTTATCCAAGTCTAGATTTCCAGTTTTAGGTTTGACTTTCACATACAATTTGATGATCTCCTACATCTTTAGCATATTCCGCGTCTTATTCTTTGAACTGCCTAATAATAAGTAATGTGGTGGGCAAGTTGGTGACCATCGGTGTGGCATATAAATGAAAGCTATTACGACTTAAACAGCATATATTTAAAGAGACTTAGTAGTGGTCAAGAGGTACATAAATGATAACTATTACGACCTGAAGAACGTATATTTACACACACTATAGACTTAGTGAGAAGCAGTAAATAGGTACATAAATGATTGAATGAAGAATTGGTGATAGAATGATGATAGAATTGATAAAATCACGTTATAGATAATCATACAAACTTAAAACAATCCGAACACAGCCTGAATATATAAATATATTCAACCTATAACAATTACTGAATCTTTTTATGGCTACCATAAATTTCTCATGAGATTTGTTTTCGTAGTCCTAAAAAGACTCAGTAATTATTATAGAGCTCCGAAAAGGTTGAATATGTTTATATATTCAGACTGTATTCCGCTTGTTTTTAGTAGGTACATAAATGTTTACGACCTTAATAGATTACGACTTAAACAGCGAATATTTAAACAGACTATAGACTTAGTGGGTATGACATTTACATTTTCTGAGAGAGCGAAGTCTCGTTTGTAATCACGTAATTCGACTAGAAGCACCGTACTCTCTGAAAGAGGATAAACGAACAATAATTACAATAGTATCAATATACAACACCTAACAAGCTTCGTTTAATCCTGTTTTTATCTATCAGATAGAATATTATAGTCTAACAAGTCTATATATGTTTTTTTTGACTTTAAATTGTACATGACAATTTAAAGTCAAACAATAAAATATTTTTGTAATGCATTGCTGTATATTTTTTCCATAACTTTATTGTAATATTTTCAATGCAACGTTTCAGTAAGTGATTGTGTTTTGTGTATGGCATCGGAAACATCACGTGTGGATGACCATTCGTCTGTATTTCGTCCATTCATCATGCGGATGATGAAGGACTGTCTGTCCATTTGCACACTAAAACTTGCCTATCTCGTTTCTATTCATCAATGTCATCGAGAATGAATATATTTTTGTTTGTTTCAGATGGCGTGTTTAACTTCCAACGTTACAGCTGTTGATTTCCGTCTTTGTCAACTTTGATAATATCATCTTCGTCAATTCAGGTTAGTTTTATATATAAATTTATTTTAATTAAAGTATTCGATTATATAGAGTTATTAATATAAGGTTCTTGAGGTATGGGGTAAAAGTTATTTAAAACATGTCGTTAATGCAACATTTCGACGACTTTATTTTCGTCTTCTTCAGGCTACAAACAAAATATGGCATTAAATACACAGAATTTTATCATTTCTTACCTAAACAACTATCATTTTTTTAAATTTAAACAAAAATTGTTCTAACATTTATACATTATATTCTATTATTGTTTGTAGTATTATTTGTATTTATTATTAGTAGTATTATTTATTATATATATATATATATATATATATTATTGTAGTTATTATTTGTATTTACCTATTTTGGTTGTAGCCTGAAGAAAGCGAAAATAAAGTCGTCGAAACGTTGCATTAACGACATTTTTTAAATAACTTTCTCCCCATACCTCAAGAACCTTATATAAATAATTTCAATATTGGGATATGAATAATATGATTAATTATATAGAGTATTAGAGTAACTATAATAGTTTTATATATTTATACTGGGATTACAAGGGCTATCGACCACAAGGTCCTTCTGCTTGGAATAGTTTTTATATTTTTCTGCGTTTTTTTTTTGTTTCCTCGCAATTTGGTTTTATTTGGAGAAATTTAAATTTCATTCCGTTTAAATGGAGGCTGCTAGTATTGCCGTTTTGGAACGCCCTCCATTCAATTACGTAACTTGCACTTGACCCATATTTTAAATGGAGTGGAGAAATTCATTGTACAAAGATATTTTTCCTATAATTAACGTCGAATTTAAATCGGCTAAAATCGTCTTAATCTTATTTTAAAATTAAATTTTAATATTTTAGGTTGAGGTATTTTAGGTTATGATATCTCAGGTTATGTTAGGTTAGGTTATTCCTACATTTGTTACATCCCGATGTTTACTTATTTTTTCCATGTTGTTTCTACAAATTTTACATTGTCACCCAAAATCAAATTTGAATTTTAATTATAAATTCTAATTTGACAGCAAATTTGAATTTGATTTTATTCTCAATTTAACTGTGAGTTCGAATCCAAGTTCTAATAAAAGATTTATACAAAATATAGTTGTCATACGCATGATTTTCAGTTTTTAGTGTGACAAGGTTTGACAGTTGTCGACATGATTTGGTAGTTTTAGACAAAATTTGACAGTTCTAGACAATATTTGACAGTTCAAGGCTAAATTTGACAGTTTTAGACAAAACTTGACAGGCAAGGTTTGACAGTTGTCGACAAAATTTGGTAGTTTTAGTCAAAATTTGACAGTTCTAGACAATATTTGACAGTTCAAGGCTAAATTTGATAGTTTTAGATAAACTTGCCAGACAAGGTTTGACAGTTATTGACAATATTTAGTAGTTTTTGGCAAAATTTGACAGTTCTGGACAATATTAGACAGTTTTATGCTAAATTTGACAGTTTAAGACAAACTTGACAGACAAGGTTTTACAGTTGTCGAGAAGATTTGGTAGGTTTTTACAAAATTTGATAGTCCTGGACAATATTAGACAGTTTTATGCTAAATTTGGCAGTTTTAGACAAACTTGACAGACAAAGTTTGACAGTTATTGACAAGATTTGGTAGTTCTAAACAAAATTTGACAGTACTGGACAATATTTGACAGCTTTAGGCAAAATGTGACAGTTTTAAACAAAACTTGACAGTCAAGGACATGAACAAAGTTTTGATGGTTGTCGACAAGATTTGGTAGTTTTAGACAAAATTTTACCGTTCTAGACAATATTAGACAGTTTTATGCTAAATTTGACAGTTTAAGACAAACTTGACAGACAAGGTTTTACAGTTGTCGAGAAGATTTGATAGTTTATTTACAAAATTTGACAGTTCTAGACAAATTTAGACAGTTTTCGGCTAAATTTTACAGTTTTAGACAAACTTGACAGATAAGTTTTGACAGTTATTGACAAGATTTAGTAGTTTTAGGCAAAATTTGACAGTTCTGGACAATATTAGACAGTTTTATGCTAAATTTGACATTCTAAGACAAACTTGACAGTCAATGTTTTACAGTTGTCGAGAAGATTTGATAGTTTTTTTACAAAATTTGACAGTTCTAGACAAATTTAGACGGTTTTCGGCTAAATTTTACAGTTTTAGACAAACCTGACAGATAAGTTTTGACAGTTATTGACAAGATTTAGTAGTTTTAGGCAAAATTTGACAGTTCTGGACAATATTAGACAGTTTTATGCTAAATTTGACATTCTAAGACAAACTTGACAGACAAGGTTTTACAGTTGTCGAGAAGATAGTTTTTTACAAAATTTGACAATTCTGGACAATATTAGACAGATAGTTTTATGCAAAATTTGACAGTTTTTGACAAATTTGACAGACAAAGCTTCACAGTTATTGACAAGAATTAGTAGTTCTAGACAAAATTTGACAGTTCTAGACAATATTTTACAGTTCAAGGCTAAATTTGACAGTTTTAAACAAAACTTGACAGAAAAGGTTTGACAGCTGTGGACAAAACTTCTAGTTTTAGACAAAATTTGTCAGTTCTAGACAATATTAGACAATTTTAGGCTAAATTTGACAGTTTTATATAAACTTGACAGACAGAGTTTGACAGTTATTGACAAGATTTGGTAGTTTTAGACAAAATTTTACATTTCTTGACAATATTTGACAATTCAATGCTAAATTTGACAGTTTTAAACAAAACTTGATAGACAAGGTTTGACAGTCGTGGAAAAGATTTGGTGGTTTTAGACAAAATTTGACAGTTCTAGACAATATTAGACAATTTTAGGCTAAATTTGACAGTTTTAGATAAACTTGACAGACAAAGTTTGACAGTTATTGACAAGATTTGTTAGTTCTAGACAAGATTTGACAGTACTGGACAATATTTGACAGTTCAAGACTAAATTTGACATTTTTAGACAAAACTTGACTGTCAAGTGCAAGAACAAAGTTTGACAGTTGTCGACAAGATTTGGTAGTTTTAGACAAAATTTGACAGTTCTAGACAATATTAGGCAGTTTTAGGCTAAATTTGACAGTTTTAGATAAACTTGACAGACAGAGTTTGACAGTTATTGACAAGACTTGGTAGTTTTAGACAAAATTTTACATTTCTTGACATTATTTCACAATTCAATGCTAAATTCGACAGTTTTAAACAAAACTTGACAGACAAGGTTTGACAGTTGTGGACAAGATTTGGTAGTTTTAGACAAAATTTGACAGTTCTAGACAATATTAGACAGTTTTAGGCTAAATTTGACAGTTTTAGGTAAACTTGACACACAAAGTTTGACAGTTATTGGCAAGATTTGGTAGTTCTAGACAAAATCAGACAGTTCTGGACAATATTTGACAGGTCAAGGCTAAATTTGACAGTTTTAGACAAAACTTGACAGTCAAGGTCAAGAACAAGTTTTGACAGTTTTCGACAAGATTTTGTAGTTTTAGACAAAATTTTACAGTTCTAGACAATATTTGACAGTTCAAGGCTAAGTTTGACAATTTGATACAAAACTTGACAGACAAGGTTTGACAGTTGTGGCCAAGATTTGGTAGTTTTAGACAAAATTTGACAGTTCTAGACAATATTAGACAGTTTTATGCTAAAATTGACAGTTTAAGACAAACTTGACAGACAAGTTTTACAGTTGTCGAGAAGATTTGGTAGTTTTAGACAAAATTTTACAGTTCTAGACATTATTAGACAGTTTTATGCTAAATTTAATAGTTTAAGACAAACTTGACAGACAAGTTTTACAGTTGTCGAGAAGATTTGGTAGTTTTTTACAAAATTTGACAGTTCTTGGCAATATTAGACAGTTTCAGGCTAAATTTGACAGTTTTAGACAAACTTGACAGACAAGGTTTGACAGTTATTGACAAGATTTAGTATTTTTAGGCAAAATTTGATAGTTCTGGACAATATTAGATAGTTTTATGCTAAATTTGACAGTTTAAGACAAACTTGACAGACAAGATTTTACAGTTGTCGAGAAGATTTGGTAGTTTTTTACAAAATTTGACAGTTCTAGACAATATTAGACAGTTTTAGGTTAAATTTTACACTTTTAGATAAACTTTACAGACAGAGTTTGACTGTTATTGACAAGATTTGGTAGTTTTAGACAAAATTTGACAGTTCTAGACAATATTAGACAGTTTTAGGCTAAATTTTACAGTTTTAGACTAAACTTGACAGAAAAGGTTTAACAGTTGTCCACAAGATTTGGTAGCTTTAGACAAAATTTGACAGCTCTAGACCATATTAGACAGTTTTAATCTAAATTTGACAGTTTTAGACAAAACTTGACAGGCAAGGTTTGACAGTTATTGACAAGATTTGATAGTTTTAGACAAAATTTGATAGTTTTGTTTATAAATATATAGTTAGATAAGAATTAGAATTTTATTAAATATTTTGAATAAATTGATTGTAGCTCTAGTTTGCAAATATCAGATATACATTTGTTGCATGCCAATATAATGAGTAAATAATTATTTGTAAATGAGCTCTCAAATACTAAATGACTAATTATTGGGATATATTGTGGAAAATTGATTTACCGTTGTCCAATTTTCATCCTTCTATCTGTAACATAGCTCCAATTTGATTCGACAAATTCGATAACGCTTCATATCACGCATTACATTAATCTAGTCTTGTAAAATAGGCTGTAATAACATTTACTGCATTAATCATTTACATCAAATTATATTTATAAACTTGAGGCACGATAATTAGTTACAAATAAAAATGTGGCGATGATTTTCAGGAAAAGAAAAACACGTTTTCAACTGATTTTATATTATGCATTGAACATTTTTTTGTTCTTTATGAACTTATGTAATTTATATTTGTTATGCAATAATGTAATTCCTACTTAGCTCTTATTAACACGTTGTTATGTGGATCCTGGATTATATTTACTGACCTCCAACTAGCTCCAAACTTCTTTCCATACAACTTACACAACTAAAAATACTTAACTTACACAAATAAAATTACTACATCTAGGAATTCGATCTGTAGGTACATAAAAGTTACAGTTACATAAACTTCTTTAATAAACTCGAACAAACTTTATTTACGTAAACTAAATAATACTTTCAGGGGGGAAATATTGCTTTGTATGGGAAATCAGAATTATATGGAATATTATGTACTTGCATTGTATGGACTTTCAATAAGTTCATAGAATATTTGTATTTAATTAAAAATATTTCATTTGGATTTTTTAGTAAAAATTTCCTGAATTTGGTTTAAATTTCGTTTAAATAAACTATTTTTATTAGATTTAGTTTATTCTTCGTTGAGTAGCAGAGACGAGAAGGTTGTCGGCACAAACAAAGACATTTAAAATAGCTAAATTGGATGTTCCAAGTTTGAATGGAATTGTGGATGAATCAAAGGCAAACTAATCGAATTACTAGACAAATTAGATAATTCTAGTCTAAACTAGATTCCGATTTGTACAAATTAGACATAAAACTTAGATGTCTAGTTTTATGTCTAATTTGTACAAATCGGGATCTAGTTTAACTAGAATTATCTAATTTGTCTAGTAATTCGTTATTCTCTAAATAAATAGAAATTTATTTTGTAAGGAAACTGTTTAATAAATTGTTATAAATAATAACCCTTTACTATAAAAGTATTCAGAAACATAAAGGCTGGTCTATCCGTTTTGCACAACGTTTTGTCTGCGCAGTTCAACACGTTGTAGATAAAACGTTGCGTGTGGACAGAAAAACTGCGCAGTTTTGAGAACTGCACGGAGACGGTACAGTTGCAGCGATAACTCAGCTAGAGAGCATAGAACTGTGCAGACAAGTCGCTGCGTGTGGATGGTAGCTCCGTTTTCCGATTCATTTTGTTCTTCAGTTTCTTTAATATATTATTATTGTGTTTTTTTGAGTTTATTGTGTGTGTGTATTGTGTATTGTGTGTGTTTATTTAATATATTATTATTAATATATTATATCTCTATAAAGAGCAACTTATATTATTATTAATAAATTATATAACTCGTTTATTTATATAAATTATATATAGCCACTTCATTTGGGTTCTTAATCATTTCACTATTTTTCATAATTTGTATAGATGGTTTTTCATTGATTTTATTAGATAGATCTTCTCACGCAAATAAAACAAGATTCGCCACTGCATTAAGAGATGAAAACTGGCTGGATTTGCATACAGAAAACAACTGCAATACAAAAACATCTATCTTTATACAGATGCTACAATTCCATTTCTACATCAGTTTTCCGAAAAAACTCAACAATTTTATTTTATTTGGTCTTTTTTAAATTTTGTTTCTAAAAGTAGATAATATTAAATTACATTAAGATTATGCTAAACAGTTTGTTAACACCACAGCATGCCAAAATTGACGAGAGTAGTACCTTCTCCATGACGATGTCACTAAAACTGTGCGAAACATACAGATAAAACTGCACCGTGTGGACGCTTTACAAATTGTAACGTTTTCATTCCGTATTAAGACGGAAGATTTAAGTTTGATTTAAATTTAGATTTAAGTTTGTGCAGGCAAAACCTTGTGCAAAATGGGGCGCCTAAACTTATATATCTTCCTTTATTAATCCACTGAAAATTCATAAATCTTTAATAACCGTTCAACACTGAATTTACATATTTTTCTAAACGCAGTCTCTCGATATACACACACAGTTCTAATACACTTTAATCCGATCCTCTTGGATCCCAGACTAATGACCGATTCCGTATCGGATCCCAATTGCCCCGGCCGCATTTACATAACTCCGGGCCAAGGATTACCAACCGCCTCGGACTTGCACACATCGCGAAAACAGATTCCCAGACCTCCTTAATTGAAAACTTGCGATCAATGTTTCTGTTATTGCTGTGCGGTGATACACGTTTGGATTTGTTGCGAGGACGGGACGCAGAGTTTCCTCGTTAAGGGTGCTGGGTCTCACCGAGCAAGAAATTTATTAATTTCACTTACCGTTACGAGTGTTGTGTAATATAGTCTGTTGTTCCAAAAACGGGTTTACTTTTAATTACTGCCACTGTTAATTTTGCGGGATTACTCGCGTGGAGTTGAAAAAATATCATTAGAGTTCTGCTAAAGTTCTCAAACTTTCAGCTTAAAGGAAAATATACTGGGTTTTTGTGAGATTATAATAAGATGCAAGACATAAATGCTTGAATAAGTTGCGTTAACTTTAGTTCTATCGTAAGTTACGTTTTGTAACTTAATATTGCTGGTTGAAATTGAGATAAAATGGATAAATTTCCAATATATGGAAGAGATACAATTTTATTTAGCTTTTTTTATCAAATCATATCTTTGTCTTTTAACACATTAAAGGCAGTTGCCTTTAGGCGTCTTGTCGACTACTGTCTATCAGCGGGCCGGGTATTAGTACCCGTTTAAAAGTACGTGCGTTAAAAGCGGGACAAGATATTATTACCTTCTTAAAAAGCGCATATGGCCATAAAGGAGTAATGAATTTAGTATTTATTTTCGAAATTATTTAACATATTTAATCCGGATATCGTCCTGCAATAAAATATGACCACTCATTCTTTGTGTTCCATAAACATTTGTTAAATTATTTCATTTTACAACGTATACAGTGTTCGGACCGTGTCTCTCCAAATTTCACAATTTCCAAATAAAACACTGGCTGGTTAGATCACTTACCTGATTGGGCTGCCAGCGTCTCCGCCACGTGGAATCGTCCTTCCGGCGCTTCGTCTAAGGGAGGAAATGGGAATAAAAGGGTAAAGGAATTCCCTTAAATCGGCGTCTTTGGGACGTTCGGCTCCGCTTCAGCCCTTGGGCTCGTGATCATCCCTGGTTAATTTGGATGGGAAATTCAAATTACGCACATGTGCCAGTTTGCGTGGATTTCACGTTTTTCGTTCGCACTCGCCGAGCATGTTTAGTCGACTCTACGCAGCTAACTGATTAAGTTAATCTATTCGCGAAAAAGTTAATAAATCGCGCGACTTCGACACGGATCGATACACCTGCTTCCCCGTCTATCGATTGAAGCCGAAGTTAATCCAAATAAATTAATTGAAAAATCTGGACGCGCCAAATTGGCGCGAACACACAGTATTTAAGGTTTATTGTTTGTCATATTTTGGGTCTTAAACCAATTTGTTATTCTCACCCTCCCCTACATTTATCTGCATATAAACGGCCTATCTCGTCAAAATAAACCAGTTTGTAGTACCACTATTTCAATGCAACAATATTTCATTAAAAGTTTGTAATTTTTTCTAATTAGTCCAGTCATTCTAGTAAGTTCACCTCGGAATTAGAGATACCCAGCTGTAAGTCTGTAAATACTTGTATATTGACACCCTAAAAGTTGTCTCAAAACCTACATATGGTAGGTTTTTATTACCATATGTAGGTTTTGATAATTTATTGTAGTTTTTGAAACTTTTAGGGTGTCAATATACAAGTATTTGTAGACTTACAGCTGGGTATCTCGAATTCCGAGATTCTTACCTAATTTAAGCTTAAATGACTGGACTAAATAGCTGATGTAGTTTATTCAAAAAACTGTCGATATTGATGTTTGGAGCTCTATAATAAATATTGAAAACTATTTTATTTACTTAAATTAAAAAAGCACATATATATATATATATATATATATATATATATATATATATATATATATATATATAAATCTAAAATACCCCATTTTAAATTTAGGCGCCAGCAACTAGGGACAGTTAGTATGTTAAGTTACCAACACTGTTAGATTCAGTTTATAACTCATTATCTATCCAAAAGACACGTGTTACATTTATTTTATATATTTTATTATCGATCCTGAAGAAACTACATTTAATCAATTCTATTGTTTTAGGTAAGAATTGATTATAATCTTGTACATATTATCTTAATTATTTAATTGTAAATTTAATACAAATACAATCTATTGGTTTAGCAATCAATTAAAGTAGTACTTTTAATCAACTTCCTTACAAATTGATTAAAGACATTTCTTCAATCAAGATGGCTGATGGACAAGAAAGAAATTTTTTTCATCTCATCAAGAAGATAAATGAAGACATCGTGGAGGCTATCTCAGAAGACAAGATAACCTGGTATGAAATAACGGAACAGTTTAAAAATCTAAAGGTACATTGTGAATTATTAAAACAGAAAACAGTGAAAAGTGCTTTTAAATCCATTTCTAAAGTAAATGGATATAGAAAAATAGCGATAAAGGTTAATCTTGAAATAAAAAAATTCTACATGGACGAGAGGGCAATTTCTGTATCCTGTATATTATTCTGTATTCAGTATTCTGTATTCAAGTTTTGTCTAAAACTGTCAATTTAGCCTTGAACTGTTAAATATTCTAGAACAGTCTAGAACTGTAAAACTTTGTCTAAAACTACCAAATCTTGTCAATAACTGTCAAATCTTGTCTGTCAAGTTTTGTCTAAAACTGTCAAATTTAGCCTTAAATTGTCAAATATTGTCCAGAACTGTCAAATTTTGTCTAGAACTACCAAATCTTGTCAATAACTGTCAAATCTTGTCTGTCAAGTTTTGTCTAAAACTGTAAAATTTAGCCTAAAACTGTCTAATATTGTCTAGAACTGTCAAATTTTGTCTAAACCTACCAAATCTTGTCGACAACTGTCCAATCTTGTCTGTCAAATTTTGTCTAAAACTGTCAAATTTAGCTTTGAACTGTCAAATATTGTCTAGAACTATTGGATATTGTCCAGAAGTGTCAAATTTTGCCTAGAACTACCAAATCCTGTGAATAAACGTCAAACCTTGTCTGACAAGTTTGTCTTAAACTGTCAAATTTAGCCTAAAACTGTCTAATATTGTCTAGAACTGTCAAATTTTGTGTAAAACTACCAAATCTTGTCGAAAATTGTCAAACTTGTCTGTCAAGTTTTGTCTAAAACAGTCAAATTTAGCCTTGAACTGTCAAATATTGTCTAGAATTGTCAAATTTTGTCTAAAACTACCAAATCTTGTCGACAACTGTCAAACCTTGTCCTTGCCTGTCAAGTTTTGACTAAAACTGTAAAATTTAGCCTTGAACTGTCAAATATTGTCCAGAACTGTCAAATTTTGTCTAGAACTACCAAGTCTTGTCAATAAATGTCAAACCTTGTCTATCAAGTTTGTCTAAAACTTTCAAATTTAGCCTAAAACTATCTAATATTGTCTAGAACTATCAAATTTTGTCTAAAACTACCAAATCTTATCAACAACTGTCAAACCTTGTCTGACAAGTCTTGTCTAAAACTGTCAAATTTAGCCTTGAACTGTCAAATATTGTCTCGAACTGTCCAATTTTGTCTAAAACTACCAAATTTTGTCGACAACTGTCAAATTTTGTCTAAAACTACCTTAATCTTATCGACAACTGTCAAACCTTGTCTGTCAAGTTTTGTCTAAAACTGTCAAATTTAGCTTTGAACTTTCAAATATTGTCTAGAACTGTCAAATTTTGTCTAAAACTACCAAATATTTTCGAAAACTGTCAAACCTTGTCCTTGACCTTACTTGTAAAGTATTGTCTAAAACTGTCAAATTTAACCTTGAACTGTCAAATTTTTTCTAGAACTATCAAATCTTGTCAATAACTGTCAAACCTTTTCTGTCAAGTTTGTCTAAAACTGTCAAATTTGGCCTAAAACTATCTAATATTGTCTAGAATTGTCAAATTTTGTCTAAAACCACCAAAATACTACCAAATCTTGTCGACAACTGACAAACCTTGTCTTTGACCTTGACCCTACTTGTCAAGTTTTGTCTAAAACTGTCAAATTTAGCCTTGGACTGTCAAATATTGTCCAGAACTGTCAAACTACCAAATCTGTTCGAAAACTGTCAAACCTTGTCCTTGACCTTACTTGTAAAGTATTGTCTAGAACTATCAAATTTAACCTTGAACTGTCAAATTTTGTCTAGAACTATCAAATCTTGTCAATAACTGTCAAACCTTTCCTGTCAAGTTTGTCTAAAACTGTCAAATTTAGCCTAAAACTATCTAATATTGTCTAGAATTGTCAAATTTTGTCTAAAACCACCAAAATACTACCAAATCTTGTCGACAACTGACAAACCTTGTCTTTGACTTTGACCTTGCTTGTCAAGTTTTGTCTAAAACTGTCAAATTTAGCCTTGAACTGTAAAATTTAGCCTTGAACTGTCAAATATTGTCCAGAACTGTCAAATTTTGTCTAGAACTACAAAATCTTGTCAATAACTGTCAAACTTTGTCTGTCAAGTTAGTCTAAAACTGTCAAATTTAGCCCAAAACTGTCTAGATTTCCAATCTATTCTAAAACTGTCTAATATTGTCTAGAACTGTCCAATTTCACCTAAAACTACCAAATCTTGTCGACAACTGTCAAACCTTGTCTGTCAAATTTTGTCTAAACCTGTCAAATTTAGCCTTGAACTGTCAACTATTGTCCAGTACTGTCAAATTTTGTCTAGAACTACCAAATCTTGTCAATAACTGTCCAACCTTGTCTATCAAGTTTATCTACAACCTTCAAATTTAGCCCAAAACTGTCTAATATTGTCTAGAACTGTCAAATTTCACCTAAAACTACCAAATCTTGTCGACAACTGTCAAACCTTGTGTGTCAAATTTTGTCTAAAACTGTCAAATTTAGCCTTGAACTGTCAAATATTGTCCAGAGCTGTCAAATTTTGTCTAGAACTACCAAATCTTGTCAATAACTGTCAAACCTTGTCTGTCAAGTTTATCTAAAACCTTCAAATTTCTAATATTGTCTAATATTGTCTAGAACTGTCAAATTTCGTCTAAAACTACCAAATCTTGTCGACAACTGTCAAATCTTGTCTATCAAGTTTTCTCGAAAACTGTGAAATTTAGCCATGATCTGTCAAATACTGTCCAGAACTGTCAAATTTTGTCTAAAATTACCAAATCTTGTCAATAACTGTCAAACCTTGTCTGAAAAGATTGTCTAAAACTGTAAAATTTAGCTCAAAACTGTCTAATATTATCTAGAACTGGCAAATTTCGTCTAAAACTACAAAGTCTTGTCGACAACTGTCAAACCTTGTCTGTCAAGTTTTGTCTAAAATTGTCAAATTTAGCCTTAAATTGTGAAATATTGTCCAGAACTGTCAAATTTTGTCTAAAACTACCAAATCTTGTCGACAACTGTCAAACCTTGTTATTGACTTTGATCTTGCCTGTCCAGTTTTATACATTGTGAATTATTAAAATAGAAAACAGTGAAAAGTGCTTTTAAATCCATTTCTAAAGTAAATTGATATAGAAAAATAGCGATAAAGGTTAATCTTGAAATAAAAAAATTCTACATGGACGATGAGGGCAATTTCTGTATCCAAGATATTTATTTAGAAGAATATCAAGAAAATAAAGAAAAAGAGGAACCAAGAAATACAGATGAACATTTATTGAAAAGAATAAAAGAACTTGAAAAGAAATTGTCATCTCAGAACATTTTAAGTGTGAGTGAATTAGAAAAAAAATTCTTAATAAGTAAATTTAATAATACAAGTGAACCTACAAAATGGCTTGAAAATTTTGAGAAAGAATGTGAAAGGTATAATGTAACATCAGATGAAATGAAAATAAAAACTATTCCCAGTAGGTAGCACAATGGATTGGTACCAAGCTAACTTAATTATACTAAAAATCTCTGAATGGTTTAAGTGGAAAGAATCGTTTATCCAAACTTTCAAAAGGAATAACTGGGAACCAATTAGAGAAGCATTTAATTTTAAATATTTTGATGGATCAGTAATGAATTATGTGATGAAGAAAGAACGTTTATTACTGGAGGCTGATCATAATATTCCGGAACAAACAAGATTATATCTCATAATTTATGGATTTATCTTGTAACTAAATAGGCTTACAAGATAAATTGGAGAGAGAAATAATCAATAAAATGAAAAATCTTACAAATGAACTCAAGAAGTTTGGAGATGAGTTTAAGAAGAGAGAGGAATCAATAAGGAATGTGGATAAAGAAGCTAAAAGAAAAAAAATACCCGCTTATAATAAAAAAGAAGAGAAGAAACCATGTGAAAAATTGGGTTTTAAAAAAAGATTCCATTCAAAACAATTATGTTGGAATAATAACAAATTAAATGAAATAAATTTAAATAAAGAAGAACGGATAGATGAACTTATACAGGAAGATTTAAACTAAGAAGCCCGGAGAAGCCCACACCATGTGCTTTAATAAAGATAGAGGTACATGCAAATAACAAACACAAAATAAAAGCTGTATATGATAATGGCTCTACTTGTTCTTTAATAAATGAAAATATCATTCATCTTTTGAATGCTGAATTAATTAATAACAAAACTTTATTAAAAACTATAAATGGTGTGGACTTTAGTAAAAATCGGGCGAAAATTCAGTTAAAAATCGGAAAAATTGAAGATAATATAGAAGCTATAGTGATAAAAAATAATAACTTTAACTATGATTTGCTACTTGGTTTGGATGCAATAAAAAAGTTCAAACTTATTCAAGACGAGAATTTACAAGTTAAGCAAAAATGGAAGAACGAATTAATTGACATCAAAAAAATAAAAGAAGATGAAAAATATGAATTCAATTTAGGAGAGGAGCAAGTTATAATTAATAAAAAAATTATAAAAGATTATTGCAAAGAAGAATTAAATCATTTAGAAAAAAATAATAAAGAGAAAATAAAAGAAATAATAAATAACTTGCTTTGCTAAAGATAAATTTGACATAGAAACTATAGGAAATGCGGAAGCCCGAATAAAACTAAAGGAAGATAAATTCAATTCCAAGAAACCATACAGATGTTCTTTCCCAGATAGGGTTGAAATAGAATCCCAAATAACAAAACTTCTAGAAAAGCGTATGATAGAAGAATCCAATTCACCATTCGCTTCTCCAGTAACACTAGCTTATAAAAAGGAAGATGGGAGAAGAACTCGATTAGTAGTCGACTACATAGAATTAAACAAGATAGTGGTACCAGAAGTTCAGCCTTTTCCTAGGATAGATGATCTTGTGGAGAATGTAAATGGTTGTTCATGGTTCACAGCTGTGGATATTAACTCTGCTTTTTGGTCGATACCTATCAGATTGAAAGACCGGAAGAAGACAGCATTCATAACACAGAAAGGTCATTATCAGTGGAAAGTACTACCATTTGCTTTTAAAAATTCTCCAGCCATATTCCAGAGAGCATTAGCATCTATAATTAGGAAAATTGGATTGGAAGAATTTTGTGTCAACTATATTGACGACATTCTGCTTTTTTCAAAGTCATTCGGTCAACATGTAAAACACTTTTAGTTAAAACACAATTAGTAAATGCAAACAGTCTATAAAATTTTTAGGACATGTAATAGAAAACGGAAGAGTTCACCCTATAAATGACAACCTGATGGCAATCAAAGAATTTAAACGTCCACGACCGCTTCGCGGGTCGTGCGTAATTCCGCGAGTACATAATTGCCTTTCAAATCGAGTCATTTACTATACTTTATCTACAACCACACTAATTTGTTTCTGTTTAATAAGAAAAATATGTTTGATGTAACAAATTTATTTCTTATTAGGTACATTATTAAACATTATAATAAACAAACAGTTGTATTTCCATATATAACTGTTACTCGACCTTATTTATTTTAACTTGTTAGAAATGAAAAGAAATACTGGTTACATACCTTTTTATTTAGTAATTATTTGTAGTTTTCGTTAGATTTAAACGTGAAAAAACGTAATGAATGACAGTTTGTAAGTGAATGATGTGACGTTTAATGATTGTTTGAAAATCACGGAGTACACTATATTTAAAAATAGTAAATCAACGTGCAGCTCTCAACCAATCAACGAAACGTAAACCAAACGCTCATGTGTCTTATCAATTATTACATAACATTAATCGCAGACTGTTACATACGTGTGTGTTATGATTAAAGGTTGGAACTTTAGGTAATTGCTTAGTTTTTTCTTTACAGGCAGACGAGAAAGATAAGCAAATAAATCCATTTTACAGGATTCTCTACCGTTTTACGCTAGTTTAAAAAAACCTATTTTGCCTATATTGATGTTTTAAATTTTTACTGCCTAAAAGATACCTGATGATCTCTTATAGCGCCTATTTGTTACCTAAAATAGTGAAAAAATAATTCTTAAATTCTTAGTCTGTGTGAAATTACGGATTCTTTTTATCTACGCCTTAGCAGCTGGTACCACTTGGCACCAGCAAACGTGTTCCCGTCGTCTTCTTTACGTATTTGTAAATCCTAACCTCAAAATTACACTTTTGTTTACAACGTTACAATACTTCTGCGAGGACCAGGACCTTTTTTAACCTATTGGAGGCTCTGGGCACATTAGGATAATAGGGCCGCTATTACATTGACAGCGCACTATTTTGTTAGAATAGGCAAATGAAGTAGATAAGCAAAGTTCTAGATTTATTTTTATTTCTTTATACTCACATCAAATGAATAGGTAATATAATATAATCCAGCAGTCAAGTATTTAGCAGAGTGAATTTCAGCAAACGAGAGTGAGAACTCTCTGGCTATAGATACCAGATGTACCATGTTGGAGAGGTGGTAGACCCTCTCCAACATGGTACATCTGGTATCTATAGCCAGAGAGTTCTCACTCTCGTTTGCTGAAATCCTGCAAGAGCATTTACATCTTCAAACCTCTTTCCAATAAAATTAAACTCAAACATTACAACTTAGTAGTAAGACCCTTTGTACTCTATGCCTCTGAATGCTTCTTGATAAACAGGAAAGGTCACTCAGGAAATTAGAGCTTAAAGAACGGAAAATCTTAAGGAGAATACTAGAACCAATACCAGAAGAGAATGGCGCATACAGGATCAGACACAATAGTGAGCAGTACCACCTGCAAGAAGACACATCTATGAGGAATAGGCGTCAGAAGAAGTTGCCTGTAGATTATGTGAATCAGATGAAGAAACCGCTGAACACATAATGTGTAGTGCTGGCACACATAAGGCTTGCCCACTTCAGGGTAGCAAGATTGACCACCTTGGAGCTGAGTAGCAGGCCTCTCAGGAATATCTTAGACTTCGTTCACAAAGTTGAATTCCTGGGAGAGTAATTGTAGTAGGGTCAAGCACAATAGATCAAGTTGGTCGCAGTGCAGAAAGGCTTTACAGCCAAACGACCCCCGCGCAAAAAAAAAATGAGGAAAAGGCACCTAACCTTCCATGGACATTTAATCCGCATGAACCCCTGCAGATTATTTCTTTTAAATGCAGACAATTCTCATTAACGTCTTTCAGTGAATGCATAAAACTTTTTTTTTAAACAAAACTTTGTCTCAACTCCCAGGAAATCACGCGAAAGTTTTCACGCGAAAAAATTAACCGAAACGTTGACTAATGTTCTTATAAGAACTTAAACGCTGCTTTGGATGAACGCTCACAGTATCAAATATTTAAGAAAGATTTAGACATTGAATTTCTGTTTTCCATTCAGTTGGGCTGACGGCGCAGAGCCATCAAAAAAACTCTGGTGTATGAGCTTCTAGGTCTAGGTCTTAGATAGGCCCCTGTAGTCAGATTCCTTATCGTATATTTTTCGGAAACTAGTATTTGCTATAGTTGGTGATCTGTTAGGAACTAGGGGGGGCTATCGATCGAGGGGCCTTTGGCACGTGCCGCGAGTGCCCAGTGGGAAAGAGGGCCCTGGCGGGAACCGTTGTTTGTTGTAATGGTTGTAATGGAATTTTACTTTAGCTGGTCGGAATCTATACGCAAGGCGTATTTCATTCAATTTTCACATTTTAACAGAAACAATTACAAAATTAGAAAATCTGGAACCCCATTAACAGAGGATTTGAAAACTGTACCGATCAAAACCGGGCCGTTTTACAAAAAAATCTTCAAAAAATCTTATATTTTACGAAATGTAGGAAAAAATTTTAGTGGGAAGCTTCCTGGAAACATAACGCCAGCAACAGCGGTAATGTTGAAGTATCCACCGGTAACGTCATGCGATGTTGAACGTTCTTTTTCCACATACAAAATGGTTTCATCTGGCAGAAGGCACAGCTTTACACCAAACAATTTAGAAAAATTAATGACAGTTTATTGCAACAGCAAATAGAACACAGAAACAAACAATAACATTTTAGAAATGATTTTTACTTTTGTTTATATTTTATAAGAGAAGAATTGTTTTTTAGGGTTCCGTACCGAAAACGGAACCCTTATAGGATCACTTTGTTGTCCGTCTGTCTGTCTGTCAAGACCATTTTTCTCAGAAACGCGTAGAGGTAACAAGTTGAAATTTGTATCAAATACTCGAGTCTGTGGTCTCTTTCAGCTGTGAAAAAATCAAACTTGTAAGTCAACGCGATTAAAAGATATGACCGTTTATGTCCCATATTTCGCGATTTCACTAGGGAATCAAAACCTATACGGTACTTCCCGTTGACCTAGAATCATGAAATTTGGCAAGAAGCGGTGTCTTACAGCACATGTAAAGGGAAAAATCTGAAAAGCGTAAATATGTAGTTTAATTATAAAAAAAATGCGAATTTACTATTAGAAACTTATGAAAATACACTAATGTGTTACATGGTATTGTTAGGCACCAGAAGCATATGGGTTGCATACAGTTAGGTCCTCTCCGGTTAGGTCCAAAGGTTAAAAAGTATGTGTTGGCACCAAGCTGTTTATTCTGAATTTTCTTTGTTTATATTCGTTATGCATTTCATCACGTACGCTCTTTATACATAATATATACAGGGTATATATTATGTCTAAATTTTGCTTGTTTATAACCGACATGCGGCATACTCAAGTCCCGTAACATCCTGTATATATTATATTTCGTCTAATTTTCCTTTATAATCTACATAATATGTTGATAATCTACATAATAATACTATATTATAATCTACATAATATGTTGTAGATAATATGATTTAAGTATATTATACTTAAATCACGTACGCCCTATATTTTTTGGTAGTCAATTGCCCAAAAGCAGTCACTTGAACAACTGAATGTTAAGAGTATCGAAATTGATCTAGAAATAGTTAATATATTAGTTTATATTAGATCTAGAAATAGTTAGATCTTAATATAAGTTAGTGAATAAGTGTAATACTAAAATAAAGTTTTCTTTTTGTAAGTTTAAAAATATTCGCGTTATTTAAAAAAAAATACCCTGTATACCTTTATACAGGGTATATAGGTATACAGGCAAAATTGAGCAGTAAAAACAAATAGTGAAGTTCTAGAACCCCTAAACACTCATAGTGAATGGGGGATGTATGGTAATAAAATATAGGGTAGAATTCATAAAATATAAGGTAAAAAGAGAAGGGTTATGCTTGCAGCGGTACTAAGATGGTCGTGATTTCAGGAGGGCCACTTATCAAGTTAATTGAATGTGCTTGCTACGTCCTCTACAAAGAAAAGATACCTTATTTACAAGTTTATACGGAACCCTCGGTGCGCGCGTCACAACTCGCACTGGGCCGGTTTTTTTTTAAATCTTTATGGAATTTAAGTAATTAATTTTTTGCAATATATAGATGGACAAAGCACATAAAAGTTTGAATAAAATACTTTTGGAGTGTTGCATTCTTTTTATAAATTGCAATAAAAAATATTACCTATTTTAAGCGAACATTTTTGAAAACCTGCCGTATCTTGACAGAACCTATTGAAAACCTATTTTGTAATAAACCTAATAACCTACCTATTTTAACAATTTTTAATGCCTACAGTTCCCACCTTTAGTTATGATGTATTTATATAGTTCACAAATTGTACGATAATGGCCATTTACAATAGTGGTCGTAGATAAAATTTTTTAACATCATTTCAAATTTTAACCCTTAACCACCTGTCATACGTCTCAGGTGAGAAAATTACTGCTACTTTGAGTCTGAGAGACGTATGTCAGGTGGTTAAGTATTAACAATCAACAGAATATTATAATCAAACTGTTTATAGCCAAAACGAATCATATAAATTTTACTTTCGAGCGTGCTTATTTTATCGGCCTGCCTTAACAATATCGATAAGTGTGTAAAATACAGCATAGACGTAACCAATCTCTCTCTGCTTTTGCCCTATTTACAACATACCTTAAACCCAATATACAAAATAAATACGCGATGGTGCAAAAATCGATACGACGGGGCGTGTTTGCATATTCGCGGTAAATTTGCACAGAAAATCCAAATTAATACCATTCGGAATATTCACATTTACGTCTCAACTCTTAGAGACGGAAAACTCGTTTAAACGCGGAAAAACTCGTTTATTTTTCAATATCATGAAATCGTCTATCAATTTACAATCTACACAGACAAATTAGAATATGTTAATTAATGTTAATGAGAAATAAGTTTAACCGTTCTAAGTTGTTTGATTTGAAACCAGATTTTATATGTTTGACCGAGACATGACTAAATGACATCATGTCCACACAAATAAGAATAGATAGACTATTCACTTATCAGCTCATTCCACCGCAGAGTTACCACGGGGGGCGGGGTAGCAATCTGGGCCAACAAAAATGTAATTAAATGTAAAGAAATTTCAAACCTAATGTCAATAGAAAAACAAATAGAAATATGTTGGATCCAATGGATAAATTCGACAAATAAAACTAAAATTAAACTAGTTTGCTTATACAGACCCCAGCTAGGATCCTTAACCACCTTTATGACATTGTTGGAAAAGAGCATCAACATCCAGTTCGAATCCATTACCAAAGAAAGATTCTTTCTACTAGAACTCATGAGATCATATGGACTTAAAGATCAAATTTTCCAACATCCAACACGAGTAACGCAAACATCAAGCAGCATTATTGACAATATTTTCACTCAAAAAAAAACCAAAAGGAATCTCAGTTCATGATACAATATTATCAGACCACAGATTCATTCTCCTTGGCAGAAACATACAAAATCATACAGACAGAACACAATATGAATTCAAAAGAATCTTTAGCGAAACGAACAAATCTAAATTTAGGTTAGCCCTCCAAGAAGAATCTTGGGAAAGCAACTTAAATAAAGACGACTGCAATGAGAAAACAACAGAATTCATAAAAATCTTCATGTTTATAAAGCATTCCCAATCAAAAAGGTAAAATTATTACAAAACCATGGATAACGAAAGAAATCAAAAAGTCAAGGAAAGAACTTCATAAGCTATACTCCATAAAGAAAAATTCATATCTAAAAAGTGACTACCAGAACGCGAAGAAAAAACATAAGATACTGATAATTCAAACAAAAAAGAAAATTTTATAATGATAGAATCAATAACGCCACAAATAAACAAAGAGAACTATGGCGTATCATTAACAAGGTAAAGAACAAACAAAACCTCGATGAATCAATCACATTAATAGATAACAACCAAATCATCTCCAATGAGGAAGATATAACAACAAAATTCAACGATTTTTTAACATTAATTATGACCATATCCACAAATTATATAATAGCACGTTTTTGGCAGAAATGACCTCATATTTCAGAAATTAATAAACAACACTGCAGGATCAGACAATCTGCCATTCAATATCATAGAAGAAGTTCTACCAGAATTGACACCATCAAGTTTAGACATTGTGAACAGTTCATTCAAAACAAACACTTTTCCCGAATGTTTGAAAAAAATTTAAAGTAGAATCACATTTTTCTTATCAAAACACAAAATTAATTTCGAATCAACAAACAACGTGGCTTTCGTAAACAAACGTGGCTTTCGTTGACAAATCAACAATAACAGCAATAGAAAATGTATACACAAGATTAATTAATAAAATAAACAAAGGAAACTGCGCTGTGGGAATTTTCTGTGACTTGTCAAAGACATTTTACTGTGTTGCTAACAAAACACTGCTAGAGAAACTATGGACTATGGATTTAGAGACAAAACACAACGCTGGATCCTCTATCTAGCAAACCGAAATCAATTTATAAAAATATTAAATACTAGATCGAGTACAACAAACACATCCATCGGGGTACCACAAGGAACCATATTAGCCCCACTACTATTTGCGTTATACACAGTTGACCTTATCCACTACATTGCAGCACATAACTGTATTATGTACGCAGACGACAAATTATAATACAACTAGTATACAACTAGTATAATCTAGTATAATTCAACTTGTATAAATAATACATCTAGTATAATACAGCTAGTATAATTATATAATTATACAACTAGTATAATCATTACGGGCTCGTCAATACAAGAAAACGAAAGTACAACCAAGCAGATATTAGACAAATTATAACAAAATAAATGATTATGATACATGGCGTTGCTGTATCATAATCTTTTTTTTTTTTGCTTTGCCATAATATCCATATTCTTCTTTACCGATTGTATGATTATAATTAAGTGACACTTTTATTAGTGTCCATTTTGAAGGACAGACAGACTGAAAGCAGACTGTATGTATAAATAGCCAATTGCGTATACATACTGTATGTATAAATAGCCAAGTGCGTATACATACTGTATGTATAAATAGCCAATTGCGTATACATACTGTATGTATAAATAGCCAATTGCGTATACACTGTATGTATAAATAGCCAATTGCGTATACATACTGTATGTATAAATAGCCAATTGCGTATACATACTATATGTATAAATAGCTAATTGCGTATACATAATGTATGTATAAATAGCCACATCCTAAAAATAAACCAAAAAAAAATATTTTAATTGATAAAGTTATGAGCAGTTAAAGTGAGGGATCCAACAAAAAGAGGGTGTCCTGGCGTGCATAATTCCAACCCTCCTGGTGATCTGAAAAATAAAAAACAGACGGATTCCTAATTACTATATATGCCGCTATCGTATAAACCTTGGTTCAAGTTAAAAAAATTTTTTTTTACAAAATAACGGCTATTTGAAAAAAAAAAATTTGCATATTTATTTTAAGTTTCGAATTTTTAAAAAATACTAAATGAAAAGTTATAGTTATGGGCAAGGTCCACACGATAAAGGGATGTATAAAGAACATCCTCTTCAAATTTGAAGTAAATTGGTCCATTAGAACTCGAGATATCCTTACCGCCAGCTCGAAAAAAGTAGTTTCGAGAAAAACGCGTTCAAAGTTTTGAGACAAAGTTTGTTAGAAGGTTTCGCCAATTTTACTTATAGAATGGTACAGAATACTTACATATTTTTAATCGGAGATTCCTGCTCCATATAAGAGACCTTTCTCTACTTCAAAATGCTCATTCCCCGATGTTCTCTGGCGAAGACGAGCAGTTCTACGCCTCCTTTGACGCCTCTGAAGTCCGGAGTTCCGAGCGTTCGATACCCGCTTCGTCTCGTCTCGCTGCAAAAGCATTAGCTTCTGGGCCAATCGAAATTCCCATAACATCTAAGATTTTTAATATGAGTATAAATCCTTCATTAAAAATACTAACTGCGAAGAAAGTGGCAATTTCAATTGTCTTCGGTCCAGCGTCCATAGTGCAAAAAGTCCATATAAACGAATTCAAAAATTCGTTATTATTTTAGGTTTCAGAATCCAAACATCGTTCCAATAGAGCATCAGCTGATAAATGTTCATAAATTGGTTTTATTACTTTTAAAACATTGTCATTTAGAGGAGGATTTTTGTGGTCAAATTCGTCAATAGTCCCGTCTTCCATTGCCTTCTGATACTTGCACCAACTAGATGAACAATTCATGAGTTAAGGATTTTCGTTAGTTGAAATTTTATGAAAGTAGGTTGCCCACACATCTCTGTTTATGTCTTCAACAGAATCTGGATTTCGAAGAATTGCCAAATCATAATATAAAGACAATTCATTGATTAGCTTATCAGTTTAGAGTTTCACTTAGAGTTTCACTTAGAGTTTACCAGCGCCTTTGCTACCAATACCTTTATTCTCTTTTTTTGCTTTACCTAACCGTGAATCCATGCGTTTTTGAACACTCTCCTTTTTTTCTACTACCAGGTTATCATTGTAGGGGATAATATCAAGAATGCCTTTGAAAGTTTTTGCGTCACCATCTCCGATATATCGGATATATTTGGCATTATGCTTGGTTTCCGACCTCCCAAACATTTCAACAACCGGGTCAACCTCCATTTTTCCGGCGCTTCCTTTATGCTTTGTAGTACAGACTTCTTCATGCTCTTCATACCAATTTCGATAAGCTTGGATGTTATCATTTTTTTTGTGTTTCCATAGATTACACCCTTGACAAAAACTTGATTTTACTATCGTATCAACAACTGTTTTACTGTACTTGCGGACGAGCTTAGTAACACCAAAGAGAGAATTGAAGCCTCGTTTTTCCACGTGCCATCGCCGGAAACAGTCAAATGATTAGGATTAGCTTGAGGATCAGACTCTAATATTAATTCCTTTTCTTTTCTTACAGCTTTTGAAATTATTTGATCGTAAACCGCTGAACCGGCCGTGTATAAATTGCCAAGGCCATTTGTCCATTATACTATAAAATATATTTATACCTTCTCTTCCTACTCCTAGCAATCTCATAGCTGCTACAATTCTTCGATTTACTTCAAATGCTTTATTTGTCAAGGCCGATGATTGAATAGGATTGAATGTAAAAGGACCATGAATATTGGAACTTGGAATGTCCAGAGTTGGTACAGACCTGGAGCTGCTATAAATGCTGTGGAACAACTGGAAAACATAGGAATGGATATAACAGCCGTCCAAGAAATAAAATGGCCAGACGATGGAAATATAAAAATAAGTAAATCCACCATCTTCTTCAGCGGTAACAAAAACGGAAGACATGAATTTGGAACGGGCTTTGTGATTAGAGACAACCTAGTACAGAATATACTAAATTTTAAACCTATAAATGAAAGGATATGCTACATACGAATGAAGGGAGAGCGATACATCATTTCGATTATCTCAGCGCATGCACCAACGGAAGAGAAGGATGAAGATATCAAGGATGACTTCTACGATGCCCTAGAAAGAGAGATAGATACGATGCCCAAACAGGATATGCGCATACTCTGCGGGGACTTTAATGCTAAAATAGGCAAAGAGCCCAGCTTATACCCCACAATAGGTAAACACAGCCTACACAATATATGGCTTAAGACTCACAGAAACTGCAGCAGCTAATAATATGCTAATAAAGTCAACCATGTTTCCGCATAAAGACATCCATAAGCAAACCTGGGTCTCAAACGACCATATTACACGCAACCAAATTGACCACATCATTGTAGATGCCCGTCATGGCAACAATATTATAGACGTAAGAAGCCTGAGAGGAATAGACGGAGACACAGATCATTATTTAGTCAGAGCAAAAGTCAAGTCCAGAATATCTAGCCACAAATACAATAAAACAACAATAAACCCACAATGGAACATGGACGAAATACACAATGCAGAGAAACAACAAAACTATAGAGAACAATTTGAACAAACCTTGAACTCTGAAAGAGAAGACAATGATATAGAACAGCTATGGGAAGCGACTGCCGAAATAATAACCAAGACAGCTGACAAGATCTTTGGAAGGAGTAAGCAGAAGAGGGCAAAAACATGGTATGACGAGGAATGTCGAAAACAACTGGAAAAAAGACAAACAGTAAGAAAGACTTGGATACAACTGCAAACAGACCAAAGTAAAAAGGAATATGACGACTGTCGAAAAGAAACAAGAAAAATAATACGCACAAAGAAAAGAAACTACGAACAACAAAAATATGAAACTATGGAGAGAGACCGGCCCAAACCAGGCTCCAGAGAATTCTACAAAGCAATTTCCTCTGAGAAAAGAGGGCATAGAGCCAATTCCATCCACACACTGAGAGACAACCAAGGCCGTATGATAATCGACGGTAAAGAAATAACTGAAGAATGGAAAAAGTATTTTAGAGACCTTCTAAACATCATACAGGAAGAACAGCACAAAGAAGAGATCTATATCACAGCGGACATGCCCGTCAAAAATCCTTCCTTTGAAGAAACCCAAAAGGCCTTAAATAAGCTGAAAAATCACAAAGCGCCGGTTACGGACGAGATACCAGCAGAACTTCTGAAATATGGGGGAGACGCACTACATCGCCAAATCCACCAGCTAATAACGCACATATGGTTAGAAGAAAGGATACCAGCACGATGGAAGGAAAACATAATAGTGCCCATCCACAAAAAAGGGGACAAAACAAAATGCGCGAATTATAGAGGAATCTCACTCCTAAACACGGCATATAAAACCCTCTGAAACATCATTCTTAGTAGACTAATCCCTTATGCTGAAAATGTCCTAGGCGAATATCAAGCCCGGTTTAGGGCAAACAGATCAACAATAGATCAACTATTCACGCTGAGACAACTTCTAGAAAAGGGATGGGAGTATAACAAACCCATACACAATCTTTTCATAGACTTTCGACAGGCATATGATAGCGTAGAAAGAAGCCAAGTATGGAATGCCATGGCGGAGTTCTCAATACCAAAGAAACTCATTCGGATGACCAAAGTCTGTATGGAGGGTGGAATATCTAAAGTACGTGTAAATAATAAACTGTCTGGCAGCTTTGAAATCAACAGTGGACTTAAACAGGGTGATGCGTTATCTCCACTACTATTCAACCTTGTATTAGAGAAAGCCATGAGGTCGGCCGAAATAAAAACAGAATTGCTATCGGGTCAAGGTCCCAAAGTGTTACTCGCATATGCAGATGACATAGATCTCGTTGGAGACTCTATTCTATCCACGAAAGACATTTTCAACAAGGTGGAAGGAGCAACCAGTGAAGTAGGGCTGAAGATTAATGAAGAGAAAACGAAATATATGTGTATAAATAGAACGACACGAAGAGACAGAATAGGACAAAATATGACGATCAACACCTATAATTTCGAAAGAGTACAAGGTTTTAAGTATCTGGGGGCCGTAATCACAGCGGACAACGATGTTACCGAAGAAATAAAAGACAGAATCCAATCTGCAAACCGCTGTCTATTTGCACTGAATAAGCTCATAAAATCAAAAAATCTCACAAGAAGTTCAAAGATCAACATCTATAAATCCATCGTCAGACCTGTAATAACATACGGATGCGAAACGTGGACCATGACCAAAGCAAACGAAGAAAAGCTCAGACGCTTTGAACGAAAAATACTTGACATCACCACAGACCAGTATAAGATCAGAACCAATATCGAATTAAAAGCACTCTACAACGACACCGATATTGTCCAAGAAATTAAATCACAGCGACTAAGATGGGCAGGCCACGAGCACAGACTGCATAACGAAAGACTTGTAAAACTGGTATGGGAGGAAATTCCCACAGGCAAGAGACCGCTCGGACGTCCCAGAATGCGATGGAGAGATAACATCCAAGCAGATCTCCGGAAAATGAACATTCCATTTGACCCTAGGTTGATGGAAGACCGAACAAATTGGAAAAAAGTTGTACAGTCAGCCAAGACCCACCCAGGGTTGTAGCGCTACGTGATGATGATGATGATGATTGAATATATCGTACTTGCTCACACTCACATTGTAAAGCAATTTTAAACCCTAACCCACGAGCAGCTGTACGACTAAATTTTATATCTTGCTTACATGTAGAACACGGGATCAATGTTGAAAGCGTGGTAAAAACAGAAAAAAATTATAAACTACAATAACCGTAATTGTTATTAATTATAACTTCCTCATCCTGCGAATGTTTTAATTTTGCTGCAGATGCACTAGTGAAACTGATTTCTTCTTCTTCAGGAAATTGATTACCGTAAAATTTCCTCCTTTTTAATCTGCATGGCCATGCTGAGCTAAATTTTGAAGTTTTTCTATCCATTACAAATTGTAATTAATTTCACAATTTACAAAATAATTTACACTTGAAAAATGTTAAACGCGTTGTTAGGTTAACACGTGCACTCAGTACGAAGTTTGGCTCAAAACTAACTTCACTAAAACGGTTATAACTCATGAAATAATAGGAATCTTGAAAAATCCTTTTAATGACATATTCTTGAATGTCTAAACTTTGAAAATATGAAAAAAAAATCGTTTTTTTCAAAATTCTACACTAGAATACCCCCTTAATTTAATTATATATATTATGTACAGGTGTTCACACACCTCTATAGAAATGTAACACCAGAAATAAATAAAATAAATTTAAAAAAATAAATTGATTTGATATTACATTTATTATTTTATCTACGACCACAATTGAACCGGTCATTTCGAAAAGGGCACGAGTCACACTTTGTAATAACACTTTTTTACGCTATTTTATTCATTGAAGCGTTTTACATATTCCATGCGAAAAGAGTACAGTGCGAAAGAGTGCGTGTATGTTTTTTATTTAACAACCTCTATATTCAGTTTCTTCAGCATCAATGACTTTTTTAACAAAAAACATATTTTTGTTGATTCTGAAAAGTTTTAATTCATGCCCGATCGAAATGACCGGTTCAATTGTACATGCCCATTATTGTACAGTTCGTGGACTATGTAAATACATCATAATACACACATATGTAACAATCCGCGATTAATGTTATGTAATAATTCAAAATCACCCTTGCTTGTTTGGTTTACGATTCGTTGATTGGTTGAGAGCTGTACTGATACTATTTTTAAATATAGTACTCCGTGATTTCCAAACAATCATTAAACGTCACATCATTCACATAGAAGCTGTCAGTCATTTTTATCGTTTTTTTTTCGTTTCGTTTAAATCTAACGAAAACTAGAAATAAGTACTAAATAAAAAGGTATGTAACAATGTATTTCTTTTCATTTCTATCAAGTTAAATAAGGTCGAAGGTGTTACATCAAACATATTTTTCTTATTAAACAGAAACAAATTAGTGTGGTCGTAGATAAAGTATAGTACATAATTCGGCAATTACGTACTCGCAAAATTACGAGCTTCCCGCTACGCGAGTCGATAACTGTTCCGCTCGTATGTAATATGCTTCTTACAACTCTCATTACGTAATATACTATTCGTAGTTAACAAATTTTTAACAAATTCGTAGTTTTACAAACTAATAAGTTTGTAACTTGTTTTATGCGATTCGAAATCTTCTTTATCAATCAACCCTCATAGATCGATATGTAGGTTTCATACTTAGTTAGTGCTAAACGTATTTAAAAAAGTATTTTCAGCTTTGAATGTGCCTTTTTTCTGTTTGCTGTGGGAGCGACCGTGGAGAAAAACGTATTATTCATATTTCCGGCGGCGCGTATCGGGGGAAATGGAAATGGGGCTTTCTGTGTTTTCCTCTGACGCACCATCCGCTCCCTACAAAACTCTTTAATTTCATTTAAGGGAAAAAAGTGAACGCATGGAAAATTTAGAAACTAAATTAGCGACGAAGGAAATTGAATTCTATGATGTGGGGACAGTCTATGTAGTGAGTTTTTCTCCGTTTTTTTCACTTTAATCTAATGTTTAATGATAAAAGGTGAATATAAGAATACGATAAAAGGAGAATGTTGCTGTTTTATAACATCATCGAAATTCAAACTAAAATCATAAATGTTTATTCTTCTAACATTGATTGATATGTGGTCTCTCCAATGATAGACAGCGCTGTTTATCAAAGTGCGGGTTTCAAAGGGGTTGGTACTTAGAGACTTAGGACTTAGATAATATTTAGAAAGACTAATAAAATACAATGCGATAAACAAGCATTGTATTTTATTAGTCTTTCCAAATATTATATTGTCGTGTCTTGTTATTCATCTATTTTAGTATGATGCACTGAAATAAAGGAATTGTCTTATTATGGCATATTAAGGCACTATATATAACGCACGGCTTAGCTCGCGTGGTTTTTTTTATATCAGTCAAATTAATTCACCATAACATCAAAGTTATTTGAAAGACTACTGCTTAGAAGAATACAACAATTGATCGACAAGCTTGACATTGCTCCAGAACATCAATTCGGATTTAGATCGAAGCATTCAAAGATAGAGCAAGTTAATCGAGTCTTTAACACCATAGCTAACACGCTGGAACGAAAGAAATACTGCTCTGCAGCATTTCTTGACATAGAACAGGCCTTCGACAAAGTGTGGCAGCCACTACAAAACTCTACAAAACTACAAAATGTGTACTCTACAAAATCAAAAGGCTTTTACCGCAATACTACTTGCTTCTGAAATCCTACCTAAGCAACTGCCAATTCCAAGTAAGGTGTGGCACGGAGATATCACCTCTTTGCCCGATACGAGCAGAAGTGCCCCATGGTAGCGTTTTGGGACCAATCATCTATACACTGTTCACATCTGACCTGCATGTAGGCCACAACACCATGGTTGCTACATTTGCCGACGACACCGCTATCTTGGCAACTTATGAAAATCCAGACGCAGCTTCAAGATCACTGCAAAGCAGACTCAACAAGATCCAAAGATGACTCAAAAGGTGGCGAATGAAGGCTAGTAATGCAAATCTATCCACATTACCTTCACTATGAAGAAAAAGGACTGCCCAACACCGCTATCTTGGCAACTCATGAAAATCCAGAGACAGCTTCAAGTTCACTGCAAAGCGGACTCAACAAGATCCAAAGATGGCTCAAAAGGTGGCGAATGAAGGCTAGTAATGCAAAGTCTATCCAAATTACCTTCACTATGAAGAAAAAGGACTGCCCAACGGTTTCACTCAACAACGAACCACTCCCGAAAGTCGAAGAAGTAAAATATCTAAGCATGCTCCTGGACCGCAGGCTAATCTGGGCGAAACATATATAGGAACAAGAGGAAACAACTGGATGTAAAGGTGAAAAAAATGTACTGGCTCATAGGAAGGAGATCTAAGCTATCCCTGCATAATAAATTCCTCATATACAAGACCATACTAATGCCAATATTCAGCTCTGGGGTGTGGCCAGCAACTCTAACATAGAGATCCTACAGCGATTCCAATCCAAAACGCTGAGAACACTAGTGAATGCTCCATGGTACGTGACCAGTGCCACGCTACACAAACACCTTGGAATTGCCACGGTTAAGAATATAGCTCAAAAGCTATGCACCAACTACGAGAAGCGACTCGAAGACCACCCAAACCCGCTGGCACACAGCTTGCTAGATCAAGGATCAATTATAAGGAGATTGAAGAAATTCAAGCCGGTGGATCTGCATGCACGGTTCCGCACAACCTAACTGTCCAAAACTAAAAAAACCCAATGGAGAAACATAGAGCAGCGTGTGTCATAGGATGCACTCTCTACTTCCACACTTCCTACCAGTCAGCAAAAGTAATAAATGTTGCTTGATGGAACAGCTTGTAGTTCAATGTAATATTGTGAAACAAAAAACAAAAAATTATTCAGGTCAGATATGCTTTTGTATGGATTTTATTAAAACTTTACAGACTTATTATTTATGAATCGTGTTAAAAATATTGATAAGTTTCAATAAAATCGAGCGGTTAGTTTGAAAGTTATTGCTTCTTGGATGCAAATTTTCTTAAACGTCGTTTTTAAACCGTCTACCTAGTCTTATTGTTTTAAACAATATTTATAAACCATACCTTGAAATGTTAAGGCTTTTTTAAGCTTTCAGAAAATCTAAAACTAATTCCGCTTCTTGTATTCCATTTTAAGTTATCGCTGTAAATATAACACGGTGTTTTTAGGCGTTTGAAAATTGTTTCGTTCTTTAATATTTCCTGCCTTATTATAACTTAAATTGCATAATGATTTATATTAGCGTAATCTGTGTAAAATTATGCGTATTTTGATATACAATACGTAAAAATCGGAGCGGTGTCGAAAAACGTGTTTTTTTTTTTTTTTTTTAGCGAATTTCTTCGAGTTCGCGAATTTTGTGTTATGTTATGTCATGGATATTGACATATAAAACATCAAAACCCGCGAAATTTTGTATAGAACAAACAAATAATATATTTTTTTTCTGTTTTGGTGTAACGTTAGTCATAAATTAGCGATTATAAATATGTGCAAACATCTTTTAACTAGATTTTTGGAAAATTTTAATTCATCCGTTACTTGATTTTTAAAGTAGAATTTAAATTCTAATTTTCACATCTTTAACATCTCCAGTTTTTAATATATAATTAAAAATCAAACGAACTTACCTTAAGTGAAGTTCGATTGTAATTATATGAGTCTCGTTCTTCGAGATTACATTGTAGTACCGCTACTTCCCACTAGATCCAACCACAAGTTCAGAGTTTAAAATTTTCGGGCTCCCGCCCGCGCATGTCGTCCTTACAGTACCGGTCACACTTCATATAGTTTAAATCTTATTTTAATATTAAGGAATTTAGCTCGTATACACAATACTCCTTAGTACGGGTGGGAAAAACTTTTACGAGAGGAAAATAAGGGAGGAATGTAATCATCTCGAACGAGACTCTCATATAATTACAATCGAACTTCACTTAAGGTAAGTTCGTTTGATTTTTAATTATATTTCGAGTATCGTTCTTCGAGATTACATTGTAGATGTTTAGAGCAAGATGTTTATATGTAGTGTATATTGATTATTTAAATCCTTTAAATAACAACGAGCTTAATTGCCATATTTATATCCAATAGTGGTATAATTATCATTAATCTTTTACTTAGAAAAAATATAATTAATGAACGTCTCTTTTTCTGGTTCTAATGACCGTTTGTAAAATTTTGGAAACATTTGCGAATTTTGCGACCAACCTGCAGTGCTTTTTATGATGCTTACGTCTATGCCTTTTAGTTCCGCAGCCGATGCATGTCTCGTGCTGTGAGCTGTGTATCGCTGATATATACCAGCTTCTACTAAACAGCCTTTTATCCATCTGCTTATCGATTGTGAAGTCGCTCTACGATACGGGTTTTTAAAAGTTATCAACAAATAATCAACATCTCCTCTTTAATGTTTGCTTTTTTCCAAATAGACTAATAAGACCCTAGCAACGCAAACACCTTTTCGGTCGTTGAAGAATGGTAGGACAAAAGATGGTTGCGGAGCTCCCACTCTCGAAGTCTTTATTTGATCAGTTATTTTTATGGTAATATTATTTGTTAATGTAGCAATATTACGAATTAAAGGTAATGTCCGTACTCTGTGTGCTGTAGTTAGTGCTAATAAACACACTAATTTTAACGTGAGCAATTTTAGATCTAAAGTTTCAATAGCTTCAAGCCTCTCTGCCCAGTTTAAAACTGTTTCAGTATTCCAAACTGAACTGTATTTGGGCCTTTTTGGTCGCTTTTTGAAAAAACGACTGATAGAAGCATCATTACCTAAATCAATCGAGCTAATTAAATTGATAGTGGACCTTTCAGAATTAAGTTTGCCATATGAGGCATCTTGATTAAATGGAAAGGTTAAATATTTTAGCACTCAATACACCTCTGGTTGGAATGGGTCTCTCTATTCATACTCCGATAATAGCACCACCAGTTTTTCAAGGCCGAATTGTACTGTTTGATCGTAGACTCCGTTAACGATGAGATTATAATGTCCACTCTTTCTTCTGGAACTAATTTTCGCTGGTATGAACGCCGGAGAGCCTCCCTGCAACCAGGGAAAGGTGTTTCGCTAGTGGATGACTCAATGACCTACAAGGAGATAACAGTAAATCTGATGAGGAAGAAAAGATTATGGGCTCTTCCGTAAGCATAGATTTAAATAAAGGAAACCAAGGCTGTGTAGGCCAATGAGGAACCACTACTATTCCCTGAGCTTTATCTAGTTTTATTTTTTGTAAAACTTTAGCAATTACAGCAAATGGTGAGAAGGCATAGCAGAAATATTTTTGCCATTTTACTGTAAATGCAACTATATATGTAGCTTCTGGATCTCTTTTCCAGGAACAAAACCTTTGAGTTTTTGTATTATTTCTTGAGGCGAACAAATCAATACCTGGACCTTTCCATTTTGCAAAAAACGATTTCCTAACTCCCATTCCGTGTCTATATTCACTTTTCTTGATTCTCTATCCGCATCTGTGTTTTCCAGCGAAGGAATGTAAGATGCAAATATCCAAATCTTCCTCTCTTCACACCAGTTCCAGATGTTTCTAGCTAATTTTTCAAGCTGTATAAATTGTACCCCGCCCATACGGTTGATGTACGAAATCGCTGTGGTGTTGTCAATCCTAAGTAGGATTTCATAATTTTCGCATTCTTTAGCAAAGCATTTTAACGCTAAGAATGCTGTTATAAATTCCAATTGGTTAATATGGCATTTTTTCTCATTCTTAACCTAGTACAACTGACTCAACCCAAGATTAAAAGTTGATGGAAACAAATCACAATTTCCGTCATAACTATCGTAATTTTCTTCCAATTTCTAAAATTTTTGCAGATTCTTATTCTTCGCAATCCCAACCAAGAAACTAAATTTCGAGTTTCAACCTTAAACTAAAAACCGCAATTTCAACTTTTTAGTCGAAGTATAAAAACGTTTTTTCTTTATAACTTTCTGGTTTGCAAACTTTTTTTAAAAATTCTTACTAATTCTTGTTCCGTACTAAAATCTACATGAATATGATCTTTTGTTCGCGTAAATATCTCAACTTTTAAACTCGTCTTATGCGAGCGTTAAACTTGGAAATTTCCAATGAAAATGGTAACAAAATATTCCGAATTTAGTCCTGAACAATGCTATGAAAACGAATTGGAAAAATCTTGAAAAATTAAAAAGTTATGCAAGAAACAACGTTTTTCCTGCTGGAAACAAATCACAATTTCGTAATTTTCGTCCAATTTCTAAAATTCTTGCAGAATCTTATTCATCGCGATCCCAGCCAAGGAACTAAATAGCAATATAATATTTTGCAACTCGAGTTGCAACTCGAGAATAAATTGCAACTCGAGTTGCAACCTTGAACTAAAAACCGCAATTTCAATATTTTAGTTTAGAGACCAGAACACATTAGCATTTTTCTCACCGCAATGGGCGCCCCAACCAGTGAGCGAAACATCAGAGAAAATTTCAAGTTAATAAATAAAATGACCTAATTGGATTCTTTGTTAAGGAAATACTACCTAACCACCAGTTTAGTTCTGTTTTCACGCTTGAATGAATCATCATTATTTTATCAAAATCTTGGTCATTTATTATTAATGCTTTTAATTTTTCCCTCTTTAAAAGTTTAGTGTATAACATACTATATGGTACACCCGGGCATGCTGCAATTAATACTCCAATTAAGCCAGCAAATTCTCTAATTGAGCATGAATTTTTGAGTAAGTATTTTCGAATATAATTAGATAGTTTATGTTTCTTTTCCTCCGGTAGGGACAATGTCATATTGCTGGAATCTATTATAAAGCCCAAACATTTACACCTGAGTTGTGGCTCTTGTTTACTCTTCTTTTCATTTACAATAAAACCTAGTCTACTATGGACTTTTCTTGTACAGGCTATATTTTTCATACATTCAGTTTGTGATCGGCCAATGCACCGAATGTCATCTAAGTATGCAGTCGATAGAAAGCCTTTTGTCTCGTCAACTACTTCTTCTTCTCTGCATATGTTGCCCGTGGTGTCTTGTTGGTCAGCCTGGCTAAATTGTTCCTGGTGTTAAACAGATTTGCTTGGGGATGTCTCAGCTGGTAGAATTTCGGGTTGTGATACGAAGTCTCGTATTCATCTCCCTATCTCGTATTCTGGCCCCTCCAGTTTAAAGTCCGCTCTGACGTTGGTTTAGGCCGTCTTTTCCCAGCAGATGAAGTGGAGACAAGAGTTGTGGAGGCACCTTTCATCTCTTTTCCCATCTTCTCAATCGATTTTGCTGTTTTAATTTAATCACACAAATTATCCCCATACAGTAATAATCCTGGTTTCGTTTTTTGTAGTAAGTCTTTCATGGACTTGGAAAGTACTGGAGAAATAAAAGCCCTTCTAGCTGAAGAGATCTGATTATGTAGTTGTGACACAAGTTTACCTGTATTAGCCAGCTTTTCTAATAATTCTAAACGATCTAACGGCTGTTCTTCTTCATCGTTCAAGATCATTGTAATGCCTTGTCCCAAGGCAGACAAGGCTGAACCGGCTAAGTTTTGTTCAACAAACCGTTCGTCTCTCTTAATACTTGTTTCGTTTAGTGTTGACATAATTTCTCCATTCAACTCGGGTGCTTCCAGGTAAATATTTCCACTACGTGGATATTTGTTCATTAAGTCCGGTTTATTATTTAAGTTACGGTATATTTATCTCCTTGGATAAAACATCAGTCAACCAAGTAGACTATCTTGACACCAAACTTTAGTGTAAATTCAAAGATTTTGTACTAATTGCTCCGGGATCATCTCCCAAAACAAACTTTACCTCGTCATCTATTTTTTTCGATTTAGTTGCTTCATCATATGCAGCCAATTATTTTTAGGTTAAACACGTGGTTAAACACTCTCAAAACCAGTGGTTTCGTCTAGCACCGGGGTCGGCAAAGTGTGGCTCGCGAGCCACATGTGGCTCTTTTGGTGTGAGCCTATGGCTCTTCAGAAACATATCGAAACGAAAAAATCACAAAAAAAGAAACAGCCCCAAATAACCTGCCCCTTTTTGGGAGTCCTAGGAGCGCTGGCGCCTCCGCCAAGTTCATAACTCCCAATCACTCTTTTTCACAATTTTAACAATAAACCAGATATTGTGAATAAAATCAAAAGCTTACCATTGTATGCCAAGACTACAACAGATAGGACAAAAATGTCGTTAAGTGTATGCCAACAAGTTGAGGACGTTAAATTAGCATCAGTCATATCAATAGCGGTCGATGAGTCTTGTCACATAAAGGATACGACACAAGTTGTCCTTTTTGCTTTTATCATCAGTTGCTTCCAAAGAAGAACTCATGGGATTAATGCCACTCAAGGGTCAAACACGAGGAGAAGATATAGAAAATGCAGTGAACGAATGTCTGAATAAAAATCACATCGATATTATTAAAAGAGTGTCAATTGCTACAGATGAAGCTAAAAGTATGGCGGGTAATAAAAAAGGATTAGTTACAATTTTAAAACAAAGAATTTGATCATGACGTGTTATCTTTCCATTGCATAATTCACATTTTGCGGACAAACATTTCCAGAAGATATGGGTAAAGTGATGGATGTGATGGCGGGCGCTTCCCCATAAACCCAGGGGATATTGATAATTGTAAGTTCTGGATATAAAGGAATGATAATATAATTTACTGTCATTTTTGACAGTTTTTATCAGCTTTCATCATTTTGGACGGTAATTAGCATTTTTGATAGTTATTATCAATTTTGACATTTATTACAATGTTATTTGACAATTATTAACTATTTTACGATTTTTACCAACTTTGGCAGATTAAAATTATAATTGTAGCTTTAATGATTAATAATAACTGATTAGACAAATACACATAATTATCTAAAGATGCTAAGAATGTTGTTGCCATTTATGATAAGTTTTGGGAATATAAGTTTTCGATGAACTTAACGTAACGGGACGGGACGGATAACTTAAACACGTTCTTTTATATGCGGCTGATTACGGCTGACGCGACGTACATATCAGAACTTAAAGTAACGTAAAAGCTGCCAAAGTTCAAACTTCGCTTCCCGTTACGTTAGCTGATTCACATGACTCTTTTTGCCAATCAACGCTCTCGATTCTTGCGCGAAGAGTGACATTGTTATTGTATTATGATTGGTGGCTTTGTGTTATGATTTATATTGTGCAATAGCGAGCAACTTCAACAACAGAAAGAAAAGAAAATGTCGATGGACCTTTCTCAAACATATCGTTAGTTAAATTCAGGTCAAATCACTTTACGTCGCGTCGCGTTCCGTTACGTTAAGTTCATCGTAAACCCGGCATTAACCATCCAAAGTTCTGCATATATGCAGTATCTGCATATATTCTGCATATAAGGAATGATAATATAATTTACGGTCATTTTTGACAGTTATTATCAGCTACCATTTTTAACAGTTTTTAAATTTTTTGACAATTATGAACTACTTTACTGTTATTAGCACTTTAGACAGATTACAATAATAAATGTAGCGGCAGGCCCCGCAAGTCAGACTTTCAGGGGGGTCGCGCAGCTCGCAACTATATGGCTAGTCCCACGCTGGATTTGGTAGTCAAAGCCACCAATAATATTATAGCAAATGCGCTTAATCACCCCCAATTATGAAGAAAATTCAAAAATATGACTTTATGAAGGAAATTGTACGTGGCTCTAGACCCGGTTTAAAATAATTTTAAATAAAAAAAATTGCTCTTAAGTTTATAGAGTTTGCCGACCCCTGGTCTAGCACAAAGAACGTTATGAAGTGTGACCGGTAGTGTAAGGACGACATGCGCGAAAATTTAAACTCTGAACATGTGGTTGGATCTAGTGGTAAGTAGCGGTACTACAATGTAATCTCGAAGAACGAGACTCGAAATGTAATTATTATGAGTATTATTGAATTATAAATATATAAGCATTTGCAGTAATTATTTTCACCGTTTAAAATATAACATTAATTAATATTTTAAATTTGTTTTTTAATTTTTTTAAATTTGTTATTAAGAACTTGATCTGACAATGAGATAATTATTTGCGATGAAATATGAACAAACGTAATTGTTTTATGAAGGCAATCTGATTGTGTTTCGTCTTGGTATCACTTAAAACCACTTACAGAAATTTTATTTTCTCTCAGTTAAGACTAAAGTTTTTTTTTTTCCTGCACTTTCTGCTTTAACGGGAAATAGCGCAAACGTCTGTTTTACGCCCACTAAAATCCCGTTCCGCCGCCCTTAATCCACGGCCATAAAGTAAAATTAGCAAAGTTTCACCAGCCAGAAGCAAAAAAAACAGGTTTTCCTTCCTGTGTGGCAATGAACAAAAATATATCAAATTTGTTTTAATCTAAACAAGATTCGGTATGTCTCATCGTTTCATTTCTACACGAAAAAAAGTACACTTTAAAAATTACAATTTCAAATAGTAGCAACGGCCTTACGTATTTGAAACTGTAAAAACTTGAATTTGATTTTGTTAAAATTACATTTTCAGATATTATTAGTAAATAAGAGTAGGGAAAGATCCTTCGTTCTAAAACCTCCACCTCCACTGTCATGCGCATGCGCGATGACCTTTGACCCCTTACCTAACCTTGACCTTGACCCCTAACCTTGACCCTGGAACTTCCGGTTTCGACTTCCGGTTTCGACTTACGGTTTCCAGGTTCGACTTCCGGTTTCCGGTTTTGACTTCGGGCAGCCATTTTCGGAACTTCCAGATGCGCGGGAAAATTCAAAATATAGACGCGAGGCGGGGAAATTCAAAATTAGATCCTGTTGAGACAAATGAGGTGTGAAGTTGGTTGCATACATCAACGGGGCTAGATACATGAGACTAAATACATGAGACTAGATAGACGGGACTAAATACATGAGACTAGATACATGAAACTAGATACATGGAGCCAGACAGACGAAGCTAAATACATGAGACTAGACAGACGGGGCTAGATACATGAGACTAGATAGACGGGGCTAGATACATGAGGCTAGACTAGACGGACTAGACTAAACCATTTTAAACCATTTGATGAGAAAAATCAAATCTGGTGTCAGAACGGCTCTAGCATGCGCTCTAAGGGAGTTACCGCCCGACCGCCTACCCCGCAGTAGATGACGTCATCCGCCGCGGCACATATTGCTAAACTAATTATCTCGATGCTGATTGGCTGATTAACGAATAAATAATTACAGTTGACCTTTTCCCTCAATTTATATGTAATGTACAAGACTGGACAGACAAGACTAAACCGACAAGACTAGACAGACGAGACTATTTTGATCAAGCTAGACAGATGGGGGGCTAAATACATGAGATTAGACAGACCAAGCTAAATACATGAAACTAGACTGAACTAAAATATATAAGGGATTGTTTAATGTAAATAAAATAAATTTTCGATTGTTTTTCTTATAATTGTTAATAATGTTTATATTATTACTTTCATTTTGTTATCTACGTTTTATTTTGATTTACGGCTTGTTGATTAGACGCAACCGGATGTTTGTCAGTCATAACACCAGGCAAGAATAGAGGAGAGAGGACTAGAAGACTAGATTAGACAGACAGACAAGCGGAGAAAATTCAAAATGAGTTGCGGGTGGGTAATGGATAATCCTGTATGCATACATAATTGATTGCAAACATATTACGGATTGATTCAAATGAGATGATTGGTTTTAGGCCGCACAAGATCGGACAATACCGAGCAAGGTCGAACAAGAACGGACAAGACTATACAGACCTTATATTTATCCGAATAATTTCCTATGAGTAAGCGAAATTTCTTAAACTTGTCTGTGAACCAGATCGTATTAATGTTTTTCATTTATTAAAATACCAAAGAGTTCAATTTTCTGGCATCCACTTTTCATCTACTTGCATCCACTTTTCATTTACTTGCATCCACTTTTCATCTACTTGCATCCACAATTCATCACGCTAAACAGGGTGTGAGGTCTATGTGACCCCACGCTAAACAGGGTGTAAGGTCTATGTGACCCCACGCTAAACAGGGTGTGAGGTCTATGTGACCCCACGCTAAACAGGGTGTGAGGTCTATGTGACTCCACGCTAAACAGGGTGTGAGGTCTATGTGACCCCACGCTAAACAGGGTGTGAGGTCTATGTGACCCCACGCCAAACAGGGTGTGAGGTCTATATGACCCCACGTTAAACAGGGTGTGAGGTCTATGTGACCCCACGCTAAATAGGGTGTGAGGTCTATGTGACCCCACGCTAAACAGAGTGTGAGGTCTATGTGACCCCACGCTAAAAAGTGGACGGAGTGGACGGAAAATGGACGGAAAGTGAACGGAAAGTGGACGGAAAGTGTTTGCTAATAAAATCTTGTTCTCATTGGGGTAGGTTAGTTGGGTTAACATTAGGGTAGGTTAGCATTAGATTAGTTGGGTTAGGTTACAGGTGTTAGGAATGAAGCGCGCTTCAGTCTTAACACCTGTAATCTAACCCAACTAATCTAATGCTAATGCTTTTCCCGCGCATCTGGAAGTTACGAAAATGGCTGCCGGAAGTCAAAACAAGAAACCGGAAGTCGAAACCGGAAACCGGAAGTCGAAACCGGAAGTCAAAACCGGAAGTTCTAAGGTCAAGGTTGGGGGTCAAGGTTAGGTTAGGGGTCAAAGGTCATCGCGCATGGGCATGACAGTGGAGGTGGAGGTTTTACAACGAAGGATCTTTCCCTACTAATAAGTTTTAAAAATTATAGTGTGCGACTGCAATCTGAGAATTAATCAAAAAAAATTGCAAAACGAATACAAATTTGTATTCGTAAGGCTGTTGCTACTATTTAAACTGTAATTTTTAAAGTGTACTTTTTCCGTGTATGTTCCAACAAATAGTATTATTAAAAACTTGATTTCTTTGCAAATCTATAATATTTCAATATCTTTTTTTTTATCGGATCCTGTTTGAAACACGTTTACATTTTACTGGAAATCGCGGCCTGTTTGCTTTACACATTATATTTATTTAGCGGCGCAAATAAAATCGTTTTATTTATAATTCCCGTCGCGCCGAACAATCTATCGAATTTTAAACACTGCCCGGGTTTTTTATTCTACGTACTTTCGCACAGCTAATTCCAATTTAAATGCTAATTTAAACGTTGCTGAATTTCATTAAGTTTTATTACAATAATCTCTTTCAGATTAAATTATTTTTATTCCGTATTAAATGGACGCCTCAGACTCTATTATCTAAACTCTAGGTACTTTATCTTGTCTTTTTTCCTTTAAACAATCTAGAACATTTAATGAAAATATATTTTCAGCTAATATTTGGATTTGATGAATTTTAAGGATTTGATAAAAATTAAATGAAATTCTTCTTCTTCTTTCATGTGCCTTGTCCGGTCTCCCTGACGTTGGCGATCACCATGGCAAAAGCTGTACGGTCCTCCGCCAAGCGAAAAAGTTCCCTTCTTTTGCCGGTCCAGTCCCGTATATTTCTGAGCCACGACTGTTGCTTTCTTCCAACTCCACGGCGCCCCTCAATCTTGCCCTTTAGTATGAGCTGTAATAGACGATATTTATCACCTCTCAAAATATGTCTTTCGGCATTTTTCGGTCGTCAAAAGTTGTTTGCTCTTCGTAGTACGTTCTCGTTTGTAACATGTTGTGTCCACGGAATACGAAGCGTTCTTCTGTGAAGCCACATTTCGAATGCCTCCAGTTGGTTCATCGTCCTGATCTTCAGAGTCCATGTCTCTACTCCGACCATACATAGCATTCAACCATGCGTTGTCTTAGCTTCAGATTCAGGTTGTCATTGCAAAGAAAGGATCTCATATTATTAAAAGTTGCACGAGCAATCTCTATTCGGCACTTTATCTCGCAGTCCGGGTTTAGATCCTCTGTAATAATACTACCAAGGTATTTGAACTTAGAGACACGTTCAATTTGGCTTCCATTAAGTTCTAGGGTAGTGCCATTCTGCGGTTGCTTGCTGAATATCATAAATTTGCTCTTTCCTATATTGATTTTTAGACCTTGTGTCTCTCCTACGTCACCGATTTAGTTTATAAGCAACTGTAGTACCTCGATTGTGTTTGCTAAAATCACTGTATCGTCAGCATATATGATTGTTGTTTTTGGCTCTCCATTTATTTTGATGCCGAGGTGTGATATTCCTTCCAATGCTTCCTTAAATATGCTATCAGGGTATAGGTTGAATAGTAAGGGCGACAGTATGCCTTACTCCACGTTGTATCTCAATACGGTCTGTTTTAATATAGCCTATTTTTACCTGTGCCGTTTGATTCCCGTATAGATTTTTAATTATGCGGATATCTCCATCATCGATTCCAACCCCTTGTAGTATATCTATAAGTTTATCGTGTAGTATGCGGTCAAAGGCTCTTTCGTAATCGATAAAGCTTGCAAAAACATCTTTTCGCTGATCGCGACATTTTTTCCGAAAAGTGCTTCTCGCGTTCTGAAAGCGTTTCTGAAGCCAAATTGCGAATCATCAAGATCTTTCTCACATCTACGTCGGATGCGTGCGTAAATGATCCGTAGGAATGCTTTGAGCATGTGGGACGTGAGGCGATAAAGACTACATTTTTTGGATGATGTTTTTTCTTGAATGAATATGAATTTGAACATGAACTAATAATTACAGAAATAAGTAGTAAAGAAAATATAGTTTCGATAGAATTAACAAATGAAAATCTAGTTTGGGAAGAATTACCAAATATAAATAATAATAATAAATAGATACTATTTTATAATTGTAAAGAGTGTGTAATGGAACTCGAATCATTGGAAGGTGATGTGTGTTATTTATGTTCACAACTAAAAAATATTCACAAAGACAAACAAAAAGTGGAAGAAGAGTGTAAAATTGATCACATCTTGAAGCTGCATGACCGTAAGTGTAAAAGTACCTGATGCTTACTAGAGCAGGGGAGATGCTCGATCAATTCGAACACTTACAATGGTTATTTCCAATTGAGAACACAGTGGAAATAATATTGTTTTTAAGTTTATTATTAATTTAAAAAACAATGTTATTTTTCTGGTTTTTGTTGAATGCCACGAAAGTGGACAGAAAGCTATAAAACAACTGACCAATTTCACATGAGATTTGTTTTTGGTAGTCCTAAAAAGACTCATTACTATTATAGAGCTCCGGAAAGGTTGAATATATTCAGGCTGGGTTCCGGCTTTATTAAGTTTAAATGATTATCTATAATGTAGTATGGTTTTACCAATTCTAGCTTATATTTGTATTTTTTTCGTAGTTTTATTAAAAAAATATAGGGATATTTTTTCAGTAGCTTTTCTTAGTAAGTCTTCTTTATTTTGTAGAGTTAAAAAATACCAATAAATCTATAAGAGAAATGATCTCTACAATGAAGTAGTTATGAAGTAGAATCTTATTTTACATATGTTAATTAATTATATTAATTAATTTTATAATTACAATAGCATAAATGAATTAATTTAAAAGTATTAATTTGTTCCTTGTCAACATCCTAACATAATATAAATTTTGATATTTTAAGATTAGAAAATTTAAACCACATTCAAACTTTATCTAATGTCTCGTCGTGAAAGTATGCATTATCGCCGAAGTATGCATTATTGTATACTTTAACTAGATATAGTATGCATCTTAATGAAAATTTCAATGGGTACTTTGTCAAAAAATATACGTAGAAGTATACATTGACTAGTGGATGTATGCACTAACTGAATTTTATACTTCAACTGTAACACATATATAAATTTAAACACTGTGCGATACCGTATCGTCTGCAAATATTACATTCGTTTTTTTTTTTTTATTGCTATCGTAAAATATTTCGAACAATATATTTAAATAACGTTTCTTTTTGTGGAAGTTGTTATGTGGGGAAATTTACGACCCATTTAATATTTTATCCGGCCCGAGAAATTCCCAGGTGGGAGTAAATAAAATATACTTTTTTTTGTCTCTAGGCTGTACGTTTTGAGGAAAGAATGTCGCAGCTATTGAGACATGAATAAATATTTTCCTGCAACTCTCTGCGAAATGTTTGCACAAAGACTTTGCGCACAATTACATTTTAAAATTCAATATTGTAAGTGGGGTCCTTTATACTCGGTTTATTGACTAGCTATATTTACTATTATTCTGTCTGTCCTGTAGTCTTAATAGTCTTTCTATCTGTCTAGTCTGTCCTTGTTAATCTAATCTTAACAGCCTAGTATTATCTATTTAGACGTTATTACCTATTTAGACAGACAAGACTAGACATATATGATTTGTATGATGGATGTTTAGTAAGGTTTAGTGCGCATGCCCTTAAGTGGATACCCCTTGGGTTCTTTCAAAAACTAGACATTAAGATTTCGTATTTCACAAGATTAACAGTCTACAGTTCAAATCTTAGTATTATATTTTTAACAGTCTTATTAAGTGTATTCAATATTTCTAAGCAATACAATTCGAGTTATTATAAAAAAAATACAGTCCAAAACCTTATAACATTATTCGCGATTTGCACGATAGATTTGTATGTATGTATATTTCTATTTGTATATAATTCGTATTCTTGTCTATATAGTCTGATCTGTTTAATTCTGACTGTCAAAATTGTCTGTGTGTCTAGTTTAGTCTGTCTAATTGTTGTTTACAACATAAAGCTTTGTTATATATTGTCTAATCTGTTCTAATCTAATCTAATCTATTGTTTAATCTGTTAATTTAACATTAACATTGAGTGGAATTATAGCGTGATATTATTATTAATTTAACGACACGCATAACAATTATTGGTATTTGGAGATTATTGTTCTTCGCATAATTTGCAAAAGTGTTATTACTATAATATACAGTCAATTAATTCTCCCATTGTTTGCTGAAATTAAACCCATATAGTTTATGATTATGTGTACGTAATAGTAGGTTCACTAATAGTTAGCAGTAGTAGAAGTTGTGGCAAACAAGACTATGCAGACGATGTTAAAGAAAAGACACAACTGAAACTAATATTAAGTGAAAACAGAATAGATAATATAGACAGAGTAAGCCACAGCTGGGACCAACTGAATGAGACTCTTGTCAAGGCGGCCGATGAACCTCTCCGATGTCAAGGCGGTCGATGAACCACAATGCTCTCGCAAAACCTCGGATGCTCTCCCAATGTTGTGGAGGTAATCTCGAAAACATCCGTCGCCCGTGAGGACCTGGGTCAGATAATATGACACTTCCCCGTGTCGTCGAGTAGTTATGTTTCAATGTACAGGATGAGTATTCTCTTCCACTGACCTTTTGTGGAGTACTTCCACTTTTCCTGCCAATACAAAGTGATTTTGGTACCGGCCTTCTTTTTAGAAGTTTTATTTTTGCCTGCCTCATATCATTAATTCCTATATTTTGCCTATAATTCCTATATTTAACTATAGTTCGATGAGTGATACCTTTTTTGCGGGAGGAGGGGAAACCTCAAAGACACCTGGTCTCACCAGGTACTGTTGGATTTAGGACCTCTTGGCCGAACCTACCAACTACAACCCCTCACTCATGTTGTGTGAACCCAAAGAGACTGCTCTTCGCATAATTTCATTGAGTCAGCCGCTAAGATCTTTCTTATATCAACATTTGCCTACCTGGTTTTCTTTCATCTGGCGGGCTTTTTCGTCCGTCTATTTCTGGGTTAGGATTACACTCTCAATAATTTTGTCTACGAAGTCAGCTGGGTTTATTGTTTCTGGTAGATCTTTTCTAGCCTCTTTCCAATGTATGCATTCAAATGCGGTATGAATCACGTTTTCCTGGGCTCCGCGGTATTCGCACTTACCGTCCGTGGCTTTTCCAATCCTATGTAATAGTTTCGGAAACAACCGTGGCCACTGAGTACTTTTGCGATGTAATAATTCACCTCACCGTATTTTCTGCTAAAAAGGTATCACTCATCGAACTAAGGCAAAATATAGGAATTAATGATATAAGGCAGGCAAAAATAAAACTTCTAAAAAGAAGGCCGGTACCAAAATTACTTTGGATTGGCAGGAAAAGTGGAAGTACTCCACAAAAGGTCAGTGGACGAGAGTACTCATCCTGTACATTGAAACATAGATTACTCGACGACACGGGGAAGTGTCATATTATCTGACCCAGGTCCTCACGGGCGACGGATGTTTTCGAGATTACCTCCACAACATTGGGAGAGCATCCGAGGTAATGCGAGAACATTGTGGTTCATCGGCCGCCTTGACAAGAGTCTCATTCAGTTGGTCCCAGCTGTGGCTTACTCTGTCTATATTATCTATTCTGTTTTCACTTAATATTAGTTTCAGTTGTGTCTTTTCTTTAACATCGTCTGCATAGTCTTGTTTGCCACAACTTCTACTACTGCTAACTATTAGTGAACTTACTATTACGTATACATAATCATAAAGATTTCTGTACGTCTATTATGCTCCTTGTACACTTTCTTTTTCCCGTGTTGTCCCATTCCTCCGGCCAGGTCTTATACACCGTATCAGTCGATCTGTTTCTAGAAGTTTTGTCATCTACGTGTTTGTTCTCTCGATCACCAGGTGTTTGATAGGCGGCATGCCTGAGATCACGAGAATGGCTTCCTTTGATACTCTTCTGTATGCGCTACTGACTCTTATTGCCAGTTCCCGTTGTACTTTTGGCAGTTTGTTCTTTGTTGTTTGACTCCTCATGGCTTTTCCCCATATCTCCGCTCCGTAGAGCATAACTGAGTGGCCCACCGAACACAGCAGCCTTCTTTTACTTGTAGTGGGACCCTCCACGTTCGGCATTAGTCGTTCCAGCGCAACAGTAATTCTGCGCTTTCTTCGCCGCTTTAGAGACATGGTCGCTGAACGACAGACTTTTGTCGATGATTACTCCTAGGTTCTTCACCGTGCTCTTAGTGTGACATCTTTAATCTTTAGGGCTATCGGACTATCTCAGGTCGTCAGCAAAACCAACCATCGTCCCTCTCACTAGAAAAAGGAAACATCCGTGGTGAACTGAAGACTGTAACAATGCAATAGCCCAAAGACAGACAGCCTGGGTGATGTGGAATTCTAAAAAACCAAGGAAAATTGGCAAACATTTTTGGAACAAAGAAATGTTACAGCCAAGATAATTCGAGGAACCAAAATAACCCAAACCCAAAAAAACCAAATCGAAGAGAGCTTTGATAAGAATAACTCCAGAGATTTCTTTGGATCCTTCAAGCAGACACTCAAAATACGCTCCGTCAAGCTTCCACTTCACAAACTCACAAGGCAAACTGGCTTATAACGACAAGGACAACTGCCAACTTTTGGCTCAGTACTTTAAAAATCTAATCAACTGTGATCCACCCAGCGAAGACTTTAACTATAAACAAACCAAACTTGGACTAGCTGCCCTAGCTTCATTGGAAGAAGTTGAGCAGATCATTCAACTTCTTAAGAATAATAAGGCAGCTGGCGAGTACTCTATCGTTGCTCAACTGTGGAAAGGTGCTGGAAACAATGCCGTGCGCAAGCTATCCGAGATCATACAGGACATTTGAGAAGCAGAGCAATTACCACCCGATTGTAAATCTCCATCCGCTTCACAAAAAGGAAGATTCTACTGATCTGAACAACTACCGTGGAATTTCTTTCGTCCCGGTAACATACAAGAATCTCTCGAAGGCATTACAAACAAGGGCAGAAAATCAGCTGGATAGTCAACTGGGAGAATACCAGCGCGGCTTCAGGAAGACCCGATCCTGTGTTGAACAGATCCTCAATCTTTAAACTGTACTTGCATACTCCAAGATGAGAAACCGCAAGGTGGTCGTCACCTTTGTTGATTTTAGGAAAGCCTACAATTCCATTGATAAAAAAACGCTTAACAAAGTACGCCAGGAACTAGGGCTAGATAATAAAATCCGCAGACTCTTCCTAGAAACTTTCACCAGCACCCATTCCAATGATAAATTTAGAGGCGAGATTTCAGAAAGCTTCGAAATAAAAACTGGAGTGAGACAAGGAGATGGACTTTCCCCACTTCTCTTCAACGGTGTCTTAAAAGTTATGAGAGAATGGCGTAAGGAACTGATGAATTTGGGTGCTCAGAGTGGTATCTACCTGGGACGGAAGAACGATGGACTAGAACCAGATTGCCTGGTCTTTGCAGATGACAAGCCACTGTTTGCTGATTCTCTTGAGATGGCAAGAATGCAGGTAAATTACCTTAGAAAACAGGCTGCTCTTATAAGTTGGGTTTCTTTCGGACATTGATAGGTTGTGTTTCGGCAAATCATACAGTTCATCATTATAACGTGTTCTCCATCGGTCGCCTTATGGAAACCTACGAATAAATCCCCTCAATCAACAGAAAATCTTGGAAAGTTTAGCACGCATGTTCAAGGACTGCGCTCGAATGGGTGACTGCTCCGTATCACGGCGTGACGTTTTCTAAGCAGACATACTACAAATTTGAAATTTGACAGATGTCAACTGTCAACTGTCAGTTCAGCGAACAAGTGAAATGAAATGCAGTTGGTGCAATGTTTTAGTGCTCGGGCTCGCGACATGACGTTCTATAAGCAGACATACGTCAAATTTGACATTTGACAGGTGTCAACTTTCAAGTATCAATAAAAAATCTGGGAAAGTTGAGCGTTCGAATGAATGACCGCTCCGGATCACGGTGTGAAGTTTTCTATGCTGACATACGTCAAATTTGACATTTGACATGTGTCAACTGTCAAATATCAATGAAAAATCTTGGAAAGTTGAACATTCAAATGACCGCCCCGGATCACGGCCTGAAGTTTTCTAAGCTGACATACGTTAAATTTGACATTTGACAGGTGTCAACTGTCAGTTCTTTGAGCAGGTAAGAAGTTGCAACGTTCGTCGACACTGGACAGACCGATTTGATAGAAGTTGAAAAAAGAAAACCCCAAAAAAAGTATATAATTACACAAAGAATAAAATAATAAATTTAAAAATAAAAATTATATAGCGGGTGAAAAAAACGAATGAAGGAAAAATTAATCTAATCTCAGGTAACTGCCACGTCGTTGATGAAATACCGATTGTGCATTGACTTTTTTTGTCGACTGTCAATCAACAGAGAAAATCTTGGGGGGACAATGGACGGTTAGTACCTGTATATGTTGTTTTATAATTATTTTTTAGTGCCTTGCTTTGTCTTTTCTCGGATTCGGAAAAAAACACCGATTAACGCATGCATATTTTGGCCATAGTGTCTGGATTATATAAATCATTTAAAAACTCAAACGGCACAGATATATTGAAAGAAGAATACTCTTCGGGATGTTTTGACTCTAATTGTTTACATAGTGCTGAGTGTATGTTTTTGCTACGAAGAAGGTCGATTATTCCGTGAGAGTTGGTTCCAATTTATAAACATGAATGTGGGCCCATTTCTTAGCTGCTTTAATTGTTGTTGTTTCGGAGTTACCGTGTATTATTTTAGATTGTCTGTTTTCTTTTTTGTGTCTCGCAAATATCTTCCTTATCATTTATGTTTTCAATGCTTTTTTCTGTGTCCTCACTGGAATGCGCTTTTTGTTTTCTCGGTACGGTTCCAACATTTTTATCACGTTTGGATTCGACTATATCAGTATTGGGATGCTGATGTTCAACCCCTTCTGTCTCACTTAGTCCCATATGTTTTCGAGTAGTATTTAACTCTTCGCGCAGTTCTAATGCTCGTGAATCTAATTTAACGTTCACTTCGTTCATTTTAATCAATTTTTCAATAGCTAAACTTTGTTTAGTAATTATGGCGTTTAAATTATTCTCTATTTCCTTTTTCACTATTGCAGATATCAAGTCTTTAAAATCCTGACTTGCCAGATATTCTAACATTTTTTCACTATGTCCTTCCATAGTTTTTGAGCGTAATTCCTTCGACATAATTTATTTAACTTTAACTAACTTGCACATTTAAACACAACACAAACTATTTAAACGCGCTTTCAACAGTTTCAGCAATAACTTTGCCTCATTCAATTCTGCGCGAACTTCTCGCGCGACTGCTCACCTCGATGTTCGAGATGAGAACAGTCTTACGACCAGAAGCCGTGTATGCCATGTAATGTTTTTCCTTGAACCGTAGAGGTCTGGTACAGAAATTGGAAATCAGAGAGAGGAGAATCCTCAGGAAGATCCTAGGCCCGGTAAAGGAAGATAGGGAATTCCGAAGGCGACATAACTCTGAGCTCTACGAACATATTGAGATCTGACTGTGCAAGGAAAAGAAGGGTAGCTTTCTATGGCCACGTTGCAAGATTGCCTCCAAACCGACTAACCACCCGTCTGTTACCCGCCTAACCACCCGACAAAACAAGAAGCTTCGTACCACTTGGTTGTTAGAAACCGAGGAGGATATTGAAGAACTGGGAATAACAGATCTCCAAAACAGACAGTCTGTGAGACGCACCCTGAAGGAAGTCTGTGGATTTCAGGAAAAACCCCGAAGGAAAGGCACCCCCTGGAAAGATGAGAGAAGGAAGTTTCACCGGCAGAAGATGCGACAATACTGGGCAAAGATTAAATCCCAACAGTTGAACAAGCATGATCCAAAGTATTCGAAACAAAAAGAAAGACAGAGTAAACCAGACTTAGGAAACAAGAATTGCAAGCTTAAATAGACACAATTAGGTACACAGGTTATATATACTAGACTAGAGAGATACTAGACAATATTAATTAGACAGATAAGTCTAGACACATAAGACTATACAAATAAAATCAGACACGATTAGATTCTAGAGACTAGACTAGAATAGACAAGATTAGATTCTAGAGACTAGACCGACAGGGCTACCAAATTGATGGATGGGATATCTTTATCACAAAAGATTCTGTTAACAAAACTTATGAATTTATTTTCTGAAATTATGATTATTTCTGTTAACTGATAAACAAAATAATCTGTTTAAAGAAATCGATATTTAAATTATACTAACAAACAATTTGTTGTAAAAACAATTATTAAAACAATTATTATTCAAATTTATATTGATACATTAAAAATTTCATTTTTTTTTTTAATTCGAGAAAAATGAAACTTTAATTTCGCCAAAATTGATTTAAACAATGCAATTTGATAAGAAAATGAATGAAATTTAACTTGAATTCAAATTGTTTTTTAAACGTAACGAAGTTTGTGATTGTTCAAGACATTTGACAAATTATCGATCACATAGCGATCTAAATCGTAAACAAAATTAGACTATCAATACATAAACTGAGAAAATTTGGTTGAAATGGTATAATGGGGTTCTGAATTTTTTTGCGCAGATCCACGAATCCACAAGGCCAAAGGCCGATCCGCCCTTCAACTTGATTTATTGTTTATTGTCTATAATCTATTAATTTAATTAATAAGTGGAATTATACTGTAATATAATTAATAATTTAATGACAAGCATAACAATTATGGGTATTTGGAGATTATTGCTGTTCGCATAATTTGCAGAATTGTTATTACCATAATATATAGACAGTTAATGCTCCTATTGTTTGTTAAAGCCTATAGTTTAAAGCAGTGGTTCTTAACCTAAGGGTCGCAACCCAAAATTGGGTCGCGAAACATATTTCTTGTGTCGAATGAAAAGGTGAACCAGAAAAGTTTTTTCTCAAATTTTATGCAAAAACATATGGTATATGAACCGTGTAACCACAAAAAGCTTAAGAAAGCCGGAACACATTCTTAATATACAAATATATTCAACTTTTCCGGAGCTCTATAATCAAACCTAACCTAAACAAACCTAACGTTTAATGTTTCTTATACAGGCCCTTGTGACTAATTAAACAAGCAATTAGAGAATGTGATTGTCACCAAAACTCCTTTAAAAACACCCTGTCAACGCAAATCCCTGAAAAACTTTCACTTTCACACTATTTTAACGATTTAAAAACGTTACTGTCGATTCAGGGGTCGCGACAAAATTTTACAGAAAATGCGGGGTCGCCAATGAAAACAGTTTGCGCACCACTGATCTAGACTATTATCAAAATATAATGTTTGAGGAAGCAAATTATTATAAATCCATTGGAATCAAAGTTTTAATTTAATGTATAAGTCAAATTAAAGCTAAAACCCGTGAGACGAACACACCTCTCCAAACTAACATTAATTTAGTTTTAACCTCTTGAATATTCAAGTCCTAAAATATCATTGCGTATATCAAACGATTTAAATTTAGGGGGACGGAAGGGGTTGGGCGGGTGGCTTCCCTTGTGTTTGATAAAATGCCCTCAAGACGTACGCGTGTATAACATATCCGAGTCGATTTAGTATATGTCTGTATCGCGGTCTGTAACTCACATGAAAGGTGGGTTACGTTGGAAGCCCTGGAGGGGGCTAGAGAACGGAGGCCAGACCTTTTGGTGTAAGTAACTCGTTGTCGGACGACCGTCAAAGTTTCCGCGGCCATTTCCCTTAATTACACAGAGACCTTAACGTCCCCGCCGAGAGCCCCCAAAATAATTGAACCTACGCAATATTAATATGGGTATAGTTATAGCAGTTATGACTTTCGTTCTTTGAAATCTCCGTCGCGGAACATTTTATTACATCGCTTTGTATGGTGTGGGAAAGGTTAAAAGATATGATTTTTTTGTGTGTACGGGAAAACGGGAAAACGGGAATGCAATTAATAAGGGAAGGATTATCAAAGGGTTTCGGACGCGTTCCGATAGCAATAATCGAGATTGGGTTTTGGTTGAGGTGGAGTTTCAGATAAGAAGTTCCGCTGGGTCGTACGTAAAGGGGTTATGGTTGCACACTTCATGACTAATTCAGAAGCCGTGTCGAACGGGGCCGGGACCACTCGAAGATTAGTTTTTAATACTTAAAACACGTTTTGCACGGTGGAATTTTCAACAAGGATTTTATTGCCAAACGAAACTTGAACTTGAAACTTGAACAATGAAACTGTGCAAATCGAAATCAAAATTAACTTTTATTATATGAATATTTATTATATGAATTAATATTTATTATAGGATGGTTGCGACAGTTACTACGTAGTAATCCATACTTACATTGAATTGAAAAATTCACTTTTTTTTTTTTTTTTTTTTTATCATTTTTTGTTAGTGTTCATAAGTGTGGTAAAAAGCAAAGTGAATTTTTCAATTCAATGTAACTTTTATTAATTTCATTTTTTCTTGTGTTGTCTGTCTAGTTTGGTTTGTCTGTTTAGTTCTGACTGTCGAGCTGTTTGTCTAGTTTTGACTGTCTAATGTTGTCTGTCTAGCCTTGTCTGTCTACCCGGGTTCGATTACTGGTAAAGAGTGACATTGAAGACCATATTAAAACAGCTAAAAATACGAGTTAATGGCTGTTAATATGAGTTAAAGTATTTTTAGCTGTTTTAATGTGGTCTTCAATGCCACTACTTCAGCAAACTTAAGAGATTTTTTTAAAGCCAATACATTTTCATACCACACAGCTAGACACGAACTTAGTTTCAAAACATCAGACTACACATATAAGCTGGTTAAAGTAATGATAGATAGCTGAAACAGGAGTGATGTAAAAGTTGTTCCAATTGTTAGATATTTGAAGATGTTTCAGTCTGGAGCAGGGAATTCAACTTAAACTTTTAAATTTCAATAAAATATCAGGTAAAACGTCTGAAAAGGTCTATATACCCGGGTTCGATTCTCGGTAGGGGAGGCAACAACTAGGGCGGTTTTCACTAACCGTCCGGGCTGCTCACCCTGAATGAATGCGAAATATGCCATAACGGGGGCGCATACTAAAAGCCAAAGTAGAATAGGGGTTTTAGAGAGCTAACACCAAACCACTTAAAAAAAACTTTGTCTATCTAGTGTTGTCTGTCTTGTTTTGTCTGTCTAGTCTTATCTGTCCAATTTTTCTTTTAAGAATAAATTTTAGTTAATCGCTGATTTTTTTACTTCTATTACTTTGTAGGTAAAGAGTTTCCATGAAATGTTAAATCGTTTATTATTTGACTATGAATTTTCATGGAACATTAGCTATTTTTTAGTAAAATGTGTCCATTCATTGAAACATTTTCGAGTGAAAGTATCTAAAGAATTTATTTTTAAATCCAATTTATTCGTTTTTGAAATACGTAATCCATTAAAATGCAAGCAAGGGCCGCGCATTTCCATTAAATATATTTGATCGAGAGTTGTGTAAGTTTGTGTAAATGTCGAAGAAGTTGAATTACATATTGTTTTATTTCCCTTTACATAAATTTGCAATTATAAGTTTTAATTGCGACCTCCGTAGCGATTTACATCCGTTTTCCGGCTGCATATTTCCACCGCGACAAGATTTATCGCTACAACTAATTCGCTAACTAACTTTTCATTCTCTTATATACACTATTCATTTTAATGGCAGTACTAACTCTTAAAATTTAATCGATTTCGATATTTATGCGAAACTTTGAACCAGCTGTTGTGTTTACCAAAAACTTTTCGACAGCAATTACATGTTTTACAAGTACAATTTAATTTATGAAATCTCATATTATCTTTCATTTAAAACCGTAATTACTAAAATAACAGGACATTGGGTAAATTTAATACAAAAAAAACAGCAACAACAAAAACAAAATCTAACCCTTATTAACCTTATATATTTTTCATTAATTATTTGATTCTTCAGTAGGGTGACAGGTATAACACAGTTTTATTTGCCCTATAACAGTAGTTACGAAAACAATATTTTATGTTGTTGTTTAAGACAATAGAAATAGTGTACGTACCGGTCGATCTTGTAACAGAAAATAAATAATGTTGATATATGTATTACTTAGTGTTGTATTGTATGTATTTTTTAGTGCAATATGGTTTAATGTTAAGAATAGTTTTTTTACTTCCACATAAGTTTAGTCATAATGTTTGTTATTTTAGCTAATAGACAGCACATAGCGGAAAAAATTGCGTACAATTGTTCTATTTTTCAAGAATTTTAAATTTATATATCTTTTTTTTTTTTTTAAATAAATATATATTTATTTTCTTCAAGAAATAAAAATAATTCTTATTACCAACTAGTTTCGGCTTTATTAAATGTTAGCCATCTTCAGGGTAAATATGAACAAAATAAATATGAAAAAAAATAAAAAATAAATTAAAAAAAAAAAATATGAAAAAAAATTTAAAAAAAATTAAAAAAAAAATATTAAATTTTTTTTTTTTTAATTTTTTTTTTTTTTATATTTATTTTGTTCATATTTACCCTGAAGATGGCTAACATTTAATAAAGCCGAAACTAGTTGGTAATAAGAATTATTTTTATTTCTTGAAGAAAATAAGTATATATTAATAAAAAAAATAAATAAATAACATCAAACTTCAAGATGGTCAAACAGACAAATATTTATATATCAGTTACAAAACTTATATATAAATTATTTCTGTTGGTTTTGGGTTAATTTTGCCCAATCTCTTTTGCTTATTTGACGAGACTTTACATAATAAATTAATAAATTTATATAATACTTTACATAATAACAATTTATTCAAATAAATAATAATTTCTTTTTTCTTTCATCAACTAAACTTTACTATAATGTGTATCTGAACAACTAAAAGCTTCTTCTTTTATGACAAGTAACATATTTTATTCTGAGAAAAAGTGAGTCTTTATGGCACATTAGTGACGAGCTGAGAAGCGTGTGGAACAACAAGTGACACTTGTAAATGACTTACTTTTAGTTTAATTTAAATAAACGTTTTCTAATTATCCCCGTTGCTGGAATTAGTTTTTATTGCGGACATACCGTTATTAGTTAAACCTAATTTTCGGTTGCGCGTGGAAAAACCGCGAGGCGTCGGAACCGCCCTCGAGAACGGTGCGCTCGTAGCAAAAACGTAACTAATAAACCCGCCGAAATATGGAAATTTAATACAATTTGTAATAATATTGTTATTTCTTAACGGCACGCTGGCATATAATAACCAACAGCGCTGTGAGAGTTAACTGCTCTAAATATAGGAAATGGTGAACGCACCGGGCAAACAATCTGGATAATAAAAATTATTTTATTAAAAAATATGCTGCAAATTTTGAATATTTTTTGACGAATGCTAAAATTATTAACAAGTCTTTGGCATGTTTTTATCTGTTTAATTAAAGCAATGGTACCAAGATACGTACTTTGCAAATGCCAATTTGTAAGGAACAAAATTTCAATTTTTTATTATCAATTATCAATAATATTAATTTTTAAATCATTTACATTAATATTGGTGGACTAAAGACATTAAATAATTATTGGGATTATAAGGTTTATTTCATTTAAAAAAATTAATCACGAAAAATATTTTTGAAAAAATTAAAAGCCCTAAGACACTATTAACAAAAATTATATAATATTTTATAACCATCTTACTAACAATAGCAAAAAAGCCTTTTAAATATTAAGAAAACCCCAAATAATAATCCAAGAAACTAATTAGCTAGTACTAAACTGTGAATTCAACATACAGTTTTGCTTACCGCTTCACACTAACTACCCTTTAAAATCTAATATTTTGCATTATCAGTCGCAAATTATGTTACAGTTCTAAATACACAGTATTCAAATTATTTACAGTTCTTTCCTCACATAAATATACAGAAAACTTACCACGGCAATCGAATGTTAAACGTTAGCAATTTCGTTATCTGATGCACACCGGGTGTAAACGTCGCGACGCGGGAACTGCGAGGAGTAAGAGCGAACCGTTCGGAGCGTCGCCAATGACTACCGCGTCCCGACGCCTCTGGACCGTGCCGACTGCGACGGCAAGTGCGCGCGCATCGTGCGTCGCGACGCCTAACTGAGTCGGACGGAGCACGCCCGACGTCTATCATGAACTTGGAATTAAAACAAAATATTTAGCAAATGAGCAAAGAAAATTAGTGTTTATTGGTTATTTCCGCTTTTTTGGATTTGTTTAAAAATTTGCAGACTAAATCGTACAATAAAATATTCTTTTATCCTGTTATTGTTTGATGTGGGTTAGGGGGAATTTATTCTGGGTCTGATAGGTCTGATAGTGTGGTAGGTCGAGAGATGTTTATCTAATAACGAACCAGCTACTAATAATAAGCTGCTCATTTTATGACCTATCTGTTATAGCCCGCGGCTTAGCTGACTTGAATTTTTTTCACGGCTAAGTTTACCAAATATTGATTATCTTGTGAGTAATATGAAGAATAATAATAATATTGAGATTTGAAAATTGTTACGAAGGCCGGATAAAATAAATGTTTGCATAATTTATTTTCTCAAATATTATCATATGGATTCGATTCAAACTTTGCATACTTATTGCTTATGAATCAAGATAAAAATATTGGCAAATTTAAATGAAATCGAGTGGTTGGTTTGAAAATTATTGCTTTTTAAAGACAAAATTTTCTAATTTTCGACGTCGTTTTGAAACAATCTATCTATTCTATTGATTATCTTGTGAGTAATATGATGTATAATATTAAGATTTGAAAATTGTTACGAAGGCTGGATAAAATAAATGTTTGCATAATTTATTTTCTCAAATATTATCATATGGATTCGATTCAAACTTTGCATACTTATTGCTTATGAATCAAGATAAAAATATTGGCAAGTTTGAATGAAATCGAGTGGTTGGTTTGAAAATTATTGCTTTTTGAAGACAAATTTTCTAAATTTCGACGTCGTTTTTAAACAGTCTATTTAGTCTTATTGTTTCAAAGAATATCAATAAATTGTACCTGAAAATTTTAAGACTTGTTTAAGCTTTCAGAAAATATAAATCTGCGTCCGCTACTTTTATTCCTTAGATATCGCAGTAAATATAACAAGGTGTTTTTATGCGGTTAAAATTTGTTTCGTTTTCTAAAATTTCTTGACTTATTGTAAACTAACTTGCATAATGATTTATATTAGCGTAATCTATGCTAAATTCTGCGTTTTTTGATTTGTGCCCATAATTATGAAAGTGGTCTAAGTCAAAATTAAAAAATGAAATAGTTTATCAGTTATTTCACACAGTATTATTTTAAACTAAATTTATTCAATGTAATTTTTATGAAATCGTATTAATTAATCGTATTGTAATAGTATTAATAATATGATATGAAATAACTGATAAACTTATTTTTTTATAATTTTGTCATCCGCATTTATAGCGGAAGGATTGTTTATTTCAAGTACCTTCGTATTTCCATTTTTTTATTAGAAATAGGTTTCTCGCTCCTATAGATACGTTATTTTGTCCGAGGGTCAGTAAGGACATAAAATCCCGAACGTGTCAATTCGCTGCCGGCATGTGCGCCGTCAGGTGTATATATACATTTATATATATATATATATATATATATATATATATATATATATATATATATATATATATATATATAGTATATTGTGGCGTGACTGGAATGATCCCCCTTGGAAAAGGGATCACTCACATCTCGTTAACACACCTTGATGAGCAGCACGACACCCTTAGGAGTGGCCCAGCCGCGTATCACTAGACCCTTCATCGAGTCTTGGCCCTTTTTTGCACCCTTTATGTAAACTCATCCACAAATAACCAATTAACAGCGGACTGTTTTTTTTTTCTTCGGCAATCATAAATACATATCAAAACTGATTAATTTATGATATCTTAATTAGTAATTTCAGCAACGAACCCTCCGCCCCTCAGACGATGATGGATTATTATGTGTATGTGTTTGATGAGATTCCAGATAGATGATTATCTCTGCAACTGTTATTGTTAATCAATATTAATGGGACACTTGAATTAGGAAAATTATATAATATGTGTTAATGATGAGAGCGCCGGGATTTATCCATTCAAATTACCTAATTTTCTTTTCAGTTTCAATTAGTCAGTTTTACTTTGACTTTTTTGAAATCCGTACCTTAGATCCTATAGTTATATTAGATCTTAACGACAGAGTAAATGTTATTAACAACACAAGGAAGGAGATGAGGGAACACAATACTAGATAAACAAGACGTAGACGTATAAGTCTAGATAATAATAATTCCTGGCGCAACAGCCCATGACAGGGAAGGCCTCCTCCCATGGCATACACTTGTGCTTGGTGTCTTGATCTTAGACACAAGTGTCGGGGGGGTTTCGTGGCAGATTTTACTGCGATGACTTTGCCAGAGCCATCTACAGGAGAACGGTGGCTTATTTTTTACACATAAGTCTAGATAGACAAGACTAAATACTCCAGATAGGGCTACGCAGGAACTAGGTTTAGACCAACAAGGCCAGACTGGCAATGCTAGACCTATAATATTATGAAATGCTTTAAAAAATACAGAAATACAAATTATCCTAAGCCTATGAATTATCTAGCTTAAGCCCATCAATTATTAGTATCAGTTGAAGATATGATCTGGTTGTAAATCCATTGATCCCTTTATATATATATATATATATATATATATATATATATATATATATATATATATATATATATATATATATATATATATATAGATATAGGGGTGGAACATTTGGGTGATGACCGTCAGCTACTAAATCAATTGACGTGTCGCAGGACCCCCGGAATCCCTGCAGCCCCTCGGTAATGATGAATCGATGCGGTAATATCGGCAACATCAAAAACAATACAGTCGCTGTGGAATGCACAGCATGTCCTCAGTGGGAATTATTTATTGTTATTGGGTTTTCGGACGGATGGGCTCCATCATCGTAAAAGATGTTAACGTGGTCTAATGGATTTCATTTGAAGATGACTGAATATTTAATGAATTTCTGATAAATACGGCAGCATTTGTTTACCAAGTTGACTTAAAAATTGCCACTTTGTGGCAATGCAATAAATACAAATTTCGATTGACACAGTAAAGTCTGCAATAAAGTCTGCACAGTAAAGTCTGAAATAATAATTCAAACACTATTTTCTGTATTGTTTATTGACGCCGTCGTTTCAAATTGTTTTAAATATTGTGTATGACCAAAATTATTAGAAAGCCTATTGCGTTTTCAATTAGTCTATAACATTCTACAACTAGATGTTAACGTTCTTGGTAACTGGGTTGAATTCAGTACCATTCAAGATAATTGGACATTAGTTAAGTGAACACAGGATTAAATCGCGATAGAATTAGATTGCAGCATCAGTCGGATATTATTCAGATGTAGACTATTAGAGATTACAACAATCCATCAATTAGTTCTGAAATGCGTTGCATAACTAAATTTTTTAGAAATATATAATTACATGTACCTACTATTTACATGACAAATTGATACAAAACCCAGACAATACAGTTTCTGTTAGAAAATCGGCGAGTGAATTAAAAAAAAAAAATCGTGATTTGAATAAACCTTTCTATTATACAATTCAATTTAGAAAAAAAGTAAACGTGAAATTACCATAAGTTTCTGCGCCGAGCTTAAAATATCTCCAAAGCAATTTAAATGTTGATATATCGCCCCGTTTTGTACATGTACAACATTTTTATTAATGTCGAGTCTGGGGGCCTCTTCCGGAGTGGAAATATTCATGCTCGATTTTCTTGGGGCATCACGTATCGTGTTGAAGACCGCTGTAAAAATAAAACCGGAGCGCGGACGTGCGGCAAAAGAGAAAAAAAAAATCGCCTAATGATTATTTATACGCACTCCTGTTGTTGCAATCTGTAGTTTAATTCGCTAAGCGTATAGATCAGAATTTAGGGGTTCGTTGCAAAAACGAGAGCGGGATTTCACGCCAATCTCTGCCGCTGTTGCAAAAAAAAAGGGTTTAAAAATGGGACCGAGGGAAAAAGGGCTTTTAGCGGTTGGTGCTGCCTGCAAGACGGATGGAATCGTTATTTCAAATTTTTATTCTGAACACGCTATTTGCTTAGATTATTACGCCAGAAATATTTGGATTGCTTAAACGCGGAAAGAGAAACCCCTATAATTTATTTAAAACTAAAACTTATTACGAATTTGGGAAATTGTTTGTTTTTTACCACACTTAAATTATGTAAAAATGTTATATAACTTATTATTCACAGTTATATAAATTTCTACACATATCACGACTCGAGTTTCGACGTTTGACGGTCATAGTTAAAGACAAACGGTCAAAAACAAAGATGGTCAAAAACAAAGTGCATTTTTCAATTCAATGTAAGTATGGATTACCACGTAGTAACTGTCGCAACTATCCTATTCATAATAAAAATTGGAAATGAGAGGAGATAATTGTGGAGAAATTATCTCTCGCTAAAAGTTTCTCATATTTACCTTTATTAATCCAATCCTATTCCTTCAGATTTTTAGTCTAACCTTGCTTGTCCACTATACATAACATTAGTAAGTACGGTACTTACTTATTAACGCCACCACCGCTACATTTTCAAATGCCGAAAATCTACACCTAATTTTTTTATGATAAATCATAAAATAAAATATTTTATTTAAAATTAAAACATTTTTAAAACTCAAAATACTTTTATTTTTTAACCCCGGTTAGTTTAGGTTGCCCGCCGCGAAGCGGACTGATAAATCAAGACAACATACATGCGAACTCTCGCGCAAACTCTCGATCCAATATATCGCGATGGTAGCGTTAATACGTAAGTACCGCAACTACATTTGGAAAATCTTAAATCAGTTATTATCATTATTTGTAACACTTATTAAGTTATATAATGGTATCACCGCTATATATTGGATCGAGAATTCGCGCTGCCGCGCGTATGTTGTCTTGATTAATCTGTGCGCTTCGCGGCGGGCAACCTAATCTAACCGGGGTTTATTTTTTAATAAAAAGTATTTCGAGTTTTAAAAAAGTTTTATTTTATGATTCATCATAAAAATTGACAATGAAATGAATAAAAATTTAAACAATGTAGATTGGCGGCATTTAAAAATGTAGCTGTGGTGGCGTTAATACGTAAGTATCTATATAATTATTAAAGTAATTCAACAATCCAGCGAAAAAAACTTTCCATTTCTAAAGCGCTTCTATAGATAGAGATAAGACGTGAAATTCTTCTAATCCATTTCCATTCAGTAAACCGTTCGGTGTGTTGATAAAGAGATAGATTTGGGCCGGAGATCTTCCCCCTACTTATATATTATTTTCGGTCGTTTTGATACACAGCGATGTGAAAGTTCGGGTGTATATGGCTCCCGTGCGAGGGTGTATGAATGTCCATAATGGGGGTCATGATAGTGCGAAGGACTTTAACGTCCGGAGGTTAACGGCGGCTTGTGTGTGTGTGTGTGGATTTGGATCTGTGTGTGGTTATATGCATCGGCCTTCCTTTATTTTTATAGATATTGTCCGTGGGCAAAACTCGATGTTCTACGGGATGGATATTGTTATTAACATCATTTCGATTTTTTAGGGGTGTTTCGAGATGTTGTGACGAAATTGTTTTTACCTTAATCGGAACGTTTCAAAGACATTTTTTATTAATTTAGGGAAATATTTAACACTGAAGGGAGAAGAATGATATGAAATTTATGTAGATTAAATAGAGGTTCGATATTTAATAGTCTTGTTTATTTTTTCAAGATATATTTATTATTATTTAGTCTCGTCTAGATATATCTATTTTTGTCTAAGATTGCTACATCTTATTTAGATACATCTATTATTGTCTAGATATATCTAGTCTTGTTTCGTCAAGACTAGACAGACAAGACTAGACAGACAAGACTAGACAGACAAGACTAGACAGACAAGACTAGACAGACAAGACTAGACAGACAAGACTAGACAGACAAGACTAGACAGACAAGACTAGACAGACAAGACTAGACAGACAAGACTAGACAGACAAGACTAGACAGAAAAGACTAGACAGACAAGACTAGACAGACAAGACTAGACAGACAAGACTAGACAGACAAGACTAGACAGACAAGACTAGACAGACAAGACTAGACAGACAAGACTAGACAGACAAGACTAGACAGACAAGACTAGACAGACAAGACTAGACAGACAAGACTAGACAGACAAGACTAGACAGACAAGACTAGACAGACAAGACTAGACAGACAAGACTAGACAGACAAGACTAGACAGACAAGACTAGACAGACAAGACTAGACAGACAAGACTAGACAGACAAGACTAGACAGACAAGACTAGACAGACAAGACTAGACAGACAAGACTAGACAGACAAGACTAGACAGACAAGACTAGACAGACAAGACTAGACAGACAAGACTAGACAGACAAGACTAGACAGACAAGACTAGACAGACAAGACTAGACAGACAAGACTAGACAGACAAGACTAGACAGACAAGACTAGACAGACAAGACTAGACAGACAAGACTAGACAGACAAGACTAGACAGACAAGACTAGACAGACAAGACTAGACAGACAAGACTAGACAGACAAGACTAGACAGACAAGACTAGACAGACAAGACTAGACAGACAAGACTAGACAGACAAGACTAGACAGACAAGACTAGACAGACAAGACTAGACAGACAAGACTAGACAGACAAGACTAGACAGACAAGACTAGACAGACAAGACTAGACAGACAAGACTAGACAGACAAGACTAGACAGACAAGACTAGACAGACAAGACTAGACAGACAAGACTAGACAGACAAGACTAGACAGACAAGACTAGACAGACAAGACTAGACAGACAAGACTAGACAGACAAGACTAGACAGACAAGACTAGACAGACAAGACTAGACAGACAAGACTAGACAGACAAGACTAGACAGACAAGACTAGACAGACAAGACTAGACAGACAAGACTAGACAGACAAGACTAGACAGACAAGACTAGACAGACAAGACTAGACAGACAAGACTAGACAGACAAGACTAGACAGACAAGACTAGACAGACAAGACTAGACAGACAAGACTAGACAGACAAGACTAGACAGACAAGACTAGACAGACAAGACTAGACAGACAAGACTAGACAGACAAGACTAGACAGACAAGACTAGACAGACAAGACTAGACAGACAAGACTAGACAGACAAGACTAGACAGACAAGACTAGACAGACAAGACTAGACAGACAAGACTAGACAGACAAGACTAGACAGACAAGACTAGACAGACAAGACTAGACAGACAAGACTAGACAGACAAGACTAGACAGACAAGACTAGACAGACAAGACTAGACAGACAAGACTAGACAGACAAGACTAGACAGACAAGACTAGACAGACAAGACTAGACAGACAAGACTAGACAGACAAGACTAGACAGACAAGACTAGACAGACAAGACTAGACAGACAAGACTAGACAGACAAGACTAGACAGACAAGACTAGACAGACAAGACTAGACAGACAAGACTAGACAGACAAGACTAGACAGACAAGACTAGACAGACAAGACTAGACAGACAAGACTAGACAGACAAGACTAGACAGACAAGACTAGACAGACAAGACTAGACAGACAAGACTAGACAGACAAGACTAGACAGACAAGACTAGACAGACAAGACTAGACAGACAAGACTAGACAGACAAGACTAGACAGACAAGACTAGACAGACAAGACTAGACAGACAAGACTAGACAGACAAGACTAGACAGACAAGACTAGACAGACAAGACTAGACAGACAAGACTAGACAGACAAGACTAGACAGACAAGACTAGACAGACAAGACTAGACAGACAAGACTAGACAGACAAGACTAGACAGACAAGACTAGACAGACAAGACTAGACAGACAAGACTAGACAGACAAGACTAGACAGACAAGACTAGACAGACAAGACTAGACAGACAAGACTAGACAGACAAGACTAGACAGACAAGACTAGACAGACAAGACTAGACAGACAAGACTAGACAGACAAGACTAGACAGACAAGACTAGACAGACAAGACTAGACAGACAAGACTAGACAGACAAGACTAGACAGACAAGACTAGACAGACAAGACTAGACAGACAAGACTAGACAGACAAGACTAGACAGACAAGACTAGACAGACAAGACTAGACAGACAAGACTAGACAGACAAGACTAGACAGACAAGACTAGACAGACAAGACTAGACAGACAAGACTAGACAGACAAGACTAGACAGACAAGACTAGACAGACAAGACTAGACAGACAAGACTAGACAGACAAGACTAGACAGACAAGACTAGACAGACAAGACTAGACAGACAAGACTAGACAGACAAGACTAGACAGACAAGACTAGACAGACAAGACTAGACAGACAAGACTAGACAGACAAGACTAGACAGACAAGACTAGACAGACAAGACTAGACAGACAAGACTAGACAGACAAGACTAGACAGACAAGACTAGACAGACAAGACTAGACAGACAAGACTAGACAGACAAGACTAGACAGACAAGACTAGACAGACAAGACTAGACAGACAAGACTAGACAGACAAGACTAGACAGACAAGACTAGACAGACAAGACTAGACAGACAAGACTAGACAGACAAGACTAGACAGACAAGACTAGACAGACAAGACTAGACAGACAAGACTAGACAGACAAGACTAGACAGACAAGACTAGACAGACAAGACTAGACAGACAAGACTAGACAGACAAGACTAGACAGACAAGACTAGACAGACAAGACTAGACAGACAAGACTAGACAGACAAGACTAGACAGACAAGACTAGACAGACAAGACTAGACAGACAAGACTAGACAGACAAGACTAGACAGACAAGACTAGACAGACAAGACTAGACAGACAAGACTAGACAGACAAGACTAGACAGACAAGACTAGACAGACAAGACTAGACAGACAAGACTAGACAGACAAGACTAGACAGACAAGACTAGACAGACAAGACTAGACAGACAAGACTAGACAGACAAGACTAGACAGACAAGACTAGACAGACAAGACTAGACAGACAAGACTAGACAGACAAGACTAGACAGACAAGACTAGACAGACAAGACTAGACAGACAAGACTAGACAGACAAGACTAGACAGACAAGACTAGACAGACAAGACTAGACAGACAAGACTAGACAGACAAGACTAGACAGACAAGACTAGACAGACAAGACTAGACAGACAAGACTAGACAGACAAGACTAGACAGACAAGACTAGACAGACAAGACTAGACAGACAAGACTAGACAGACAAGACTAGACAGACAAGACTAGACAGACAAGACTAGACAGACAAGACTAGACAGACAAGACTAGACAGACAAGACTAGACAGACAAGACTAGACAGACAAGACTAGACAGACAAGACTAGACAGACAACACTAAACAGACAAGACTACACAGACAAGACTAGACAGACAAGACAAGACAGACAAGACTAGACAGACAAGACTAGACAGACAAGACTAGACAGACAAGACTAGACAGACAAGACTAGACAGACAAGACTAGACCGACAAGACTAGACAGACAAGACTAGACAGACAAGACTAGACAGACAAAACTAGACAGACAAGACTAGATAGACAAGACTAGACAGACAAGACTAGACAGACAAGACAAGACAAACAGGACTAGACAGCCTAATTGTATTTTCCTTCATGTGCAGACTAGCGCACGAAGGCCAGACAAGATAAGACAGACAAGAGTAGACAGACAAGACTAGACAGACAAGACTAGACATGTAAGACTAGACAGACAAGACTAGACATGTAAGACTAGACAGACAAGGCTAGGCAGACAAGATTAAACAGACAAGACTAGACAGACAAAACTAAACAGATAATACTAGACAGACAAGACTCAACAGACAAAACTAGACAGACGAGACTAAACAGACAATACTAGATAGGCAAGACTAAATAGACTAGACTAGACAAACAAGACTAGATATATAATAAACATAACTCTAGTTTTCTTGCTGTGTATCCATCTCAAGATTTTTATGCCATTCTCACAATTTTAGTCTCAATTTGTTCTTGTTTTATCAACAAACTTAAATTTTAAATTTTTGACAATCTAGAAAAAATTTCGAATTACTGACAAATAAACTTACAATAAATGTTCAAATTTGTCGCATTTTCAATTTTTGTCGCGTTATCAACAAATAAACTCAAGTTTGAAATTTTGGACTGTTTAGACCAGGGGTGGCAAAACTTTCTATGGCCGCGTGCCATTTTTTTTAATTTTCACATTTTGAAATATAGGCGTGCCAAGTAACTTTTGCAATGAATGGAAATATATTTTCTGATTGGGAAAATCGGTTGAAAATTAACGCGAATGTAACACTCATATTTTACTCTTCATCTAGATGGACAAAATTGAGTTTGGAAACTTGAAAATTATCAATTAATTATTATAAAACAAAAATAATTTAAACATTTTTTAAAAAACTATTTCTCTCGCGTGCCACTAAAATCTACATATGCGCTATGGCACGCGTGCCATAGGTTCGGCCACGCTAGACTAGACTATATAGACTAGACTAAACTATATAGTCTAGACTAGACTTTATAGACTAGACTATATAGACTAGACTATATAGACTAGACTGCACTATATAGACTAGACCATATAGACTAGACTAGACTATATAGACTAGACTGGACTATATAGACTAGACTAGACTATATAGGTGATACGATATAGCTAGTACGATTTGATACACAGCAATAAGCAGACAAGCCTAGGTACAAAACACGAGACAGATAGACAAGATAAACAATTGACAATTAGATAGAAAATATTCTTGTCTAGTTTCTTCTTTCTAAACATTTTCTAAATAATTTCTAAACAATATGAATATTTTTTATAAAAGTATATTTCCCAAGTGTTATTAAATTTCGACGTGCCACTTGTGACACGCGTGCCATACTTTCACCGCCGTTGGACTATATAGCCAAAACATTAATTTAAACATTTTTTATAAAAGTATATCTCCCGAGTGCTACAAAATTTTTACGTGCCAGCCGTTACACGCGTGCCATACTTTCGCTACCGCTGGACAGTAGGCAGCCAAGTTTAGGCATAAAACACTAAACCGACAGACTAGATAAACAATTGACAATTATATAGAAAATACTCTAAAAGATGGACCATAGAAACCACACGATGGAAGGGTCCACAGGGAAAGAGGAATGTTGGCAGACCTATAAGACGATGGGCTGATGACATTATCCAGGTGTCAGGAAACGACTGGACAAATATAGGCAAGGACAGGGATTTGTGGAAAAAGCTGGAGGAGGCCTTTACCCAAAAGGGGTCTATATTTCAATTTAAATGAAAGAAGACTAACGATACTAACAATATACAATAAGTAGATTTACTAATACCCTACTAACAACATTTCAAATGTACCTAGAAATATGGAATAAATGGCTTTATTACTATTATTATAGAAAATACTCTTGTCTAGTTTCTTTTTTTTAAACATTAATTTAAACATTTTTAAAAAACTATATCTCCGGAGTGCTACTAAATTTCTACGTGCCAGTTGTGACACGCGTGCCCTACTTTTGCCACCGCTGGACTATATAGCCAAACCGATACGATTTTATATATAACAGTAGGCAGTCAAGCCTAGGCACAAAACACTAAACAGGCAGACTAGATAAACAATTGACAATTAGATAGAAAGTATTCTTCTCTAGTTTCTTCTTTATAAACATTAATTTAAACATTTTTATAAAGGTGTATCTCCCGAGTGCTACTAAATTTATGCGTGCCAACTGTGACACGCGTGCCATATTTTCTCCAGCGCTGGACTATATAGTCCAACCGATACGATTTGATATATAACATTAGGCAGCCAAGTCTAGTCACAAAACACTAGACCGACAGACTAATATAAACATAACTCTAGTTTTCTCGGTCTTCTATTAAACGTTAGCTATGATATGAACCGGTGATATAATCATTCGAATTGAATTATTTTATTTACTTTGGGCCTTCGGGAGGCAGCAGCGAATTAATTATAAGCCGGGGATCGACGGGCGCATTAAAAAATGCGAATTATTAATTAATCCAATTTCACAAATGAATTGTTTCAATGCGCCTGCGGCGCGACTCGGCCCGGTTATAGTTTTAATTAATTAAGTTCCAGTTCCGGAATCTATCACGACAGACACTTTAAATTAGTTCGAAACCGTGTGCCGTGGATGCGATTATTACTTAAAATTCGCCCGGCTTCGAGCGATTTCTCACCGCTAATTAATTATTACGTTGTCACACATTGATATAGTTAATAGCTTAATTTTGGCTACGATAGAACCTACAAAAAAAAATACATTGTGTAAACCAATTTCGAACTTGCGGTTGGATTAAACCAATTTTGTATTAGAAGAGTTTCGATTTTCATTACTGCACTTTGAAACCGATCCATCGCTTGGGCTCAAAGGGACCTTAAAGTGCGTCGGTTCGCGTAATTCGCGTGTGCGTTAATTGATGGGTGTCGTTTCCGGGCACGCGATCGATTTTTCCGCGGTCCACTGGACACGACCGAGGCTGCCGGCGGAAGAGGCGAACGTCACGCGGAGGGGATGTAATGGAATTCCTAAATTAGATTCATTAATTAATTATCTGCGTTCAACTTTTCCCGCCAGGTCGAATTCAAGGGATGTTGAGGGTGGACGACGGAGTATACGCCCGCCTGTCGCTTTCATAAACTGCTTATTCGTACAATTAGTTTAAACTAGAAAGTCGGATTAGTATTAATGTGCAAGTTAAGCAATTATCCGCGTGTAGCGGATTCACCAAGTTTGTGAAAGTGAAGTTTTTTCGTTTCAATTAATCCTCAAATGTCGACTGAACATAAAGTTATTATAACTTTCGTTTAAAATTATTTTCTAATTTATTCAATTTATTATTGCCACTAGACAGGACCAGACAAGACCAGAGAAGAGCAGACAGGACCAGACTAGACAGGACAAACCCAGACTGAACTAACAAAGTAAGCATTTAAATATTGATCGGTACTTACGTATTAACGCCACCACCGCTACATTTTTAAGTGCCGCTAATCTACACTTAAAATTTTCTATGATAAATCATAAAATAAAACATTTTATTTAAAATTAAAATTTGGTGACGGGGTAGATGCGGCTAAATGAAACAACAGACTCGGAGACGTGTAACTGTTTATTACTATATTACATATATACTATGTCAACTGTTCGACGCTTGTTGGCAGATGTGTACTGTACAGTTGTCGGAGACGTTCTACATATAATGGAAAATAGCACGTGTGCCTGGTCGGACAGGCGATCGCCTTACGGCGCCATATTTTTAGGGCGGTATATATTTTTGTAGCAGCGAATTTTTTGTGAGTTTCCACCGCTTCTTAGTTCTTCTTTCTACTTCTATATAAAAGATGTCTTCAAAAGAAATTCCAAAATCACAAAAGATGAGATCAAAGAATTTTTTTTTAAATTATTGAATATTTGGCAAAATTTAATCCATTTATTAGTGAGCATTTACACAGTTTCAAAAAATCCCAATTCTCATTATTTGAGCAAAGAAATTCAAAATAACTTAATAAATTTATTGAGAGAAAAAGCACGTGTTGCTATTATTTCCAATAGTATTTCCCAAATATTACAGCATTATTTTGGATTGTACTCCAGATATTAGTAGAATTGAACATATGTATCTTGTTATTCGTGTTCTAAATAGAGATAGTGAAGAATTTGTTCCTAAAGAATATTTCATCAAATTTTTACCTGTAGAATCATCAACTGGGGAGAGTTTAACTGATTTAATTTTGCAAGAATTAGATAAATTAGGTCTCAAAATTAAAAATATACGTGGCCAGGTATACGACAATGGTCCAAACATGAAAGGTATGCATTCTGGTGTGCAAAAACGAAACTTAGAAAAGAATCCTAAGGGCTTTTTCGTAACCTGTTCCTGTCATTCTTTAAATTTAGTTGTAAACGACGCAGCCAAAAAATCTGGTGAACTAAGTAATTTTTTTTCAATTATTCAAAAATTGTTTCTATTCTTTTCTAGTTCTAACGTAAATTTGTTTCTGATGCAATTTCGTATAAATAGTTTTGGGCAAATAATTTGTAAAAGCTAATGAAATAGCTAATGAAATGGAAATAAATGCAGATTTTGAAAGCAGGCTTTCAATAAGAATTGGATGTAAAAGCAAATTATTTATTCACGAAGGAACAGATAAACAAATAGAAAATCTGTCTAAAAAATTTGACACTAGGAAAAGACATGTAAATTTATTATATTTGGAAGAGGGGGTTAAAGGTCATTATGTATATATTAAAGATATTTAGCGACTTGTAAGAAGTCAAATATCATCGCATCACGATAAAAAATATTTATGTGATGGCTGTCTAACCTTTTTTTCAACCGAGTCGTCTTTCAATCAACAGAAATTGAATGACTGCAACAAAATATACACTATTATTCCGACAAAAGACATTGTTAAAGACAGGAGAGGTGATATGGTCCCGGGGGATATATAAAAATTCCAAAATTACGATATAAAAATGCATTGTTGTATATGCAGATTTTGAATCAATATTAAAACCTATTGATACATGCTCACCAAACCACAGTAGCTATACCAACCAAACACCTATACACGTACCGTGTAGTTCTGCCTATAATATAAAATGTACATTTAATGATTTATTGAGTAAATTTATCACTTATACCGGAGAAGATTGTAGAAGATTGATTGACGATTGAAGATCTGAAATTATTTTGCTAGAACCTCTATGCGGTAACACCTGCTATTGAACACGTAATCAAAGTTTTTCATTATCTCTTAAATATTTGTACTAATTCTGTTACAGAAAGATTTACACAATTGGAAAATCATAATAAAATGTTTGAATTTTATACGATATTTCATCATTAGCGCAAAAAAATTCAGACGAAATTCTTAAAAATTGTCAGGATTTACACATGTACCTAACAGACGATATAGAACCTTTAAATTTGTCTAACGAATTACAAATTGGGGCGGCGAAAGTTGTATTCGCCTTAGGCGGCATATTTTGATGTGCCGGCCCTGATAATGAGTCCCTACAAAAACATTTTTAAAACTCAAAATACTTGATTTTTTAAACCCGGTTAGACTAGGTTGCCCGCTGCGAAGCGGACAGATAAATCAAGACAACATACGCGCGGCAGCGGGAACTCTCGATTTAATATATACGTTATTACGTTATATTAATATGCGTTATTACGTAAGTACCCACTGATCAAATGAACTAAATTTAACAAACTTAAGAAACATAATAAACGTAGCAAGCACAATCAACTAATTTTATGTGTGGAATATAAAATCATGTCAAATATATGTCAAATATTTAATATAAATAGTTTGAATCTGTGAGATAACTGAGCCTATTTCCTGCAAATATTTGAGATTTATTACATCCGCCAGTAATTGTCCGTTCGATCGAAATGCATATAAAATATTATGATGACTCGGCCGTAAATAAAAACTGATTTAAACGAAATCCAATTTAAATCCTTTTACATTATTTAACAAATTATCATGTTTATTTTAATTAGCCGATTGATTTGTTCCGAATTTTGTCGATGCAATTACATATTTCGAACGCGAATATGTGCATATCTGCATCAGCCCCGAATATCCAAGAGGAAGGAGAGTTTTCGCATTCCAAATATCTACTTGTTATTTTCCTTCGACGACCTGGCACTTACATCCTAATAAACTCTTGTTTTTACGCCTTAAACAGCAATTAAAGCCTCGCTAGCCGTTTTAAATATTTGATTAAGGGACCAACGACGTTCCAATGTCGATTAACACTACGCCTTGTATAAATTTACACCACAAAAGTCTAATTAAGCATTCAATCCATTTCTAAATGAACACGAGATTTCTTATGGAATTAGATATTTACAAGCGTAAATAACAAGACCTTGCATAACACCAGATAAGGCCAATTAAGGCAAGATACGACTAGAACGGATTATATCAGACTAGGGGGTAGCATTGTTGAGTTTGATATTACCTTACGTTTTTGAAAATTTATAGTGTTTTCTATCTATGTTAGGTCTAAGCCGCACTACGGCTAAACCGCCGCGGTTTTTAATCGCGTGATTTTATGACTCAAGTAAGCTAATATAAGCGGCCTCAAGCTGGCCATACACGTTACGGTCTACCGTACAGGTTACATGCGCAGGTTTGCCTGCGCAGGTCAACTGTACGCAAGAAACTGCACAGGTCTATTCCCACACACGCTCCGGTTTACCTGCGCAGGCAAACCTGCACAGGTAGACCTGTCATGTGGACCGTTGTGTGTATGGCGGGCATCACTTACAGTTTTCTCCCGCGACTGATTTTTCCCATAGCGTACTGTGTGTTTCTCGGGCGGTTTCGCGGTTATAGCGGTTACCGCTCGCGGGAAAAAACCGTAGTGCTGCCTCGGCCTTATCTATGTTTTTTTATATCTATCTATGATATGTTTTTTTTTATTTTCTCTATAATTTTCTCTATGATTTCTCTAAACACCAATTATTTTACAAACACTGCATTTTTTGCCAATTTATTATCCTTTTTCTTTTTTTAACCAATGTTCATCGACCTTGAAATTAAAAAAACAGTTTTTGCATGTCTCGACATTAAAGCCAGTGCGCCAACAAAACCAATAAAATAAACTCCCCATTAAAAGTCATTACAGGCAAAATACCGATTAACTCTCGCAATCAAAATTTCAACGGGTTTATGCTGCTCCGTTCCCCCGGGGGAAAGCCCTCGCTCCTCGACGTCGCCCCGTTTTCTTTTCAAAGTCGTAATCGTAAAACGGAATCGCTTTTTGTGAAAGCCGAAGACGTTTCTAGGTTGTACACGGCGCAGAACACGGAGAATTTTTGCGATGATTTAATAAGGTGGCAGTCGCGTAAACCGAAAACGGCCTTTGCAACAGACACAATGAACCCTCGTGTGAATTACAACGACAACAATGGGTTGATAATTTGCGGAGCAATGCAGCTGGAAGGTGTTACAAGAGGGGATGGGTTTCCACAGAACGGTTTACATTTAGTGGAAATAGGTCAAACATGTTTCCATTTTTATTTCAATCTTTTACTACGACTCGTCCAGTCGTGTATATACTTCTGCAGTCTTTTATATACTTCTACAATCTTGTATATACTTCTACAGTCTTGTATATAGTTCTACATTCTTGTATATACTTCTACAGTCTTAAGCATTCTTCTCCCATCCTGTCCACGATTGTCTAACCTTGTCTAATTGTCTTGTGTAGATTTATTTAATGTTATCCACTAGTGTTCATTACACGTTTAAAGTTTGATATAATTTTATCTAATCGTAATCTGTCTTGTTAAGTTTCGTCTAATTTTGTAGAGCACTGTTTAGGATTTCATTATCGCACAGTTTCGTCTGTAATTGCCTCGTCTTGTTTCATTTGGTCTGATCTTTTCTGTTCTAGTCTGGTATTATCTGATCTTCTCCAGTCTTGTCTAGTCTTGTTTAGTTTGGTCTAGTTCTGCCTAGTTTTATCTGATAAGGTTTTTAGAAGTAGATGTTTTTCTTAAGTTTTCATTAATTTTTAAATGTAGGTCAATCGCGTTTCATTTTTATTCTTAGTTTTTTTTTTTTTTGTCAAGTATAAAGACGCGACGTGAAGTGAGTCCTATCCATCCATTAGCAAAATGAAACCACTAAATCCGTTCAAGTGAATGTAAACATAGGGTGAAGGGAAGACGCGTGCGCCTTCAATCCCAAATAAATTAAACCCGTTCGTCCTTTTTTACGTTGTATATATATATATATATATATATGTGTGTGTGTGTGTATGTGTGTATTCCCCATTTTAATAAAAAATAAAGCCGGTTTCGGGATTAATGTCGCCTTTAAGCCGTTCCAAATTGAGTTTGTGATTTATACTGATAGATTCGAGCGGCAAGTCATCCGAATAATTGTAATGAATCGACTGCTACATAATAACTCCCGTCTTTCTGCATGCTTTTTTCTTGTTTTTGGGAAAACAATGTGGACTTGTAGCACTTAATTCCTACTAACCGTTTAGTCCCGGGAACAACAAAAAGGAAAACAATGACTGTGCGCGTGCTTACAGGAAGCTTTGTTCAGAGGAACCGTTTTCTCTCAAGGCAGAGGAAAGGCTGTATGCGTGTAGCAAAAGGGATTCAAATGGAAATTATTTCTAAACGTTATAACGCATCTGTTTGTTTGAAATGCAGATTAGAAAATAAATTTGTTACAATAATTACTAACATTTTGATAAATCCAGAATTCGTAACTAGATATGACACGATAGTTTCAGTTAGTAGCAGTTTCCAACCTTTGTTTCGCCTCTTTGTTTCTTAAAAAAAAATTAAATTTTGTAGTGAATTATCCAAATTGTACCTTGCAGTAAAGTATCATTTATTAACTGTAAGTAGACACCTTATTTATCAATTAATTCTCGTACATATAATTTAACTCTAGAATACTTTTATAATCGAATAAATCGAGAGAATACTCTAAAACAGTGCTTCTCAAAGTGGCGGGGCTTACCCGCAAGGGGGCCGCGAATATAACACATAAATACAGCGCCGTCGTTTGGATTTGGAGGCCCCGGGCATATATATTGAGGTGGGGCCCCCAGTAAATAAAATTCGGCGAGTTTGGCTTGCAAACGACGCAGCGTGATGCCGTTTGCAGTAGAAGATGAAACGTTCAATTCCCGAATTATATGCGCGAAACCGTTCCCGCAGAGCTCAAGTTGGCGGTTCCGTGTTTGTCCAAAAAACGTTTTTATGGCATCGCGAAGCCATATTCGGCGCAATCGGTATTAAACTTCCAAACAAACTAAAGCGTTCTATGCCCGATCGAACGGCACCGGTCCGGTTCCGATCCGTCAATTGGTTCCGAAGTTCTATGTATCCCCGTAAAACGCCTTTAGTTTTTCTCACTTTTTGCGAATTTTTCTCTTCAAACTGCCTCAGATTCGCAAAAAGTCGTCGCAGTTTAAAAATTCTTGCCGGAATGGTTGCGCACGAGTGTTCTGAAGAGAACGAACCCAACCGGCGACCTGGAGCCCATTAAATAAGTCCTGGGCGTCAGTGATTGCAAGATCAGCAAAAAAAAATTTGCTCTTGCACCAGAAGAACGGGACGTCGTAGGACGGCGAACGAGGGCTCTAAAAACGTGGCGCGGCGACGGCTAGAGGATCCGGAAAAAATTGAGATCCGACAAAAAATGCGCCTCAAAAGTAAAATATCGTGATTTTAGTTTTCGGTCTGGTGCGTCCGAACCTGGGGGAGTTGAGTAGCGAAAATGGCACCGCTCGACGGAGATCTCGGTTCTACACCGGAAAAATGTACATTCCCGTTTTGCACCGCCGTTGCAGCTTCCGTCGGGCCGTTTCTGCAAAAACCACGATTTTAGGGTGGCTTTTGGATCCTCGGACGGATATTCACAGTTAAGTCATCGAAGACGCGCGGTTAAAATACCCAAGATCTGCCGCCTCCGGCATAAAAATGTCAAATTTGAGCCTTTTTAAAACCCACGTTGTGCTGTCCCCTATGTGAAATTCGCGAAACGCCACACGTCAGTCGTCTCAGAATCTATCTGCAGCCACTGTGGGGGCCCCCTAGTCCGTGGGCCCCGGGCATTCGTCCGATTGCTAGCGACGCTACTACATAAATATATCTTCGTTAAATAAGTTTAAGTGTCAAATATGCACATTACAATGATAAACTTCGTTAAAATATTGAAATTACGACGAATGATATGATAGGAATAATGACGAGCTTAGGATATTTCTTCTAGAAAGGAAACCAGATTTAGCTGTCAGAATTTTTTCGAATAGGATAATGAACTCTCTTCAGAGAAAAGTATTAATTTACAGATTCTTAAAAAAAATTGTCCGTACGGACCAAGAGCTTTGAACAAGGGAGCACAACCATGTTTATTTCTTTGCATGAATTTCTTGAAGAAAATAACAAAATAAAGTCGTAGTCGGACAGACCTTAAAACAAATATCGTAATAGTATATTAAAGGACGAGTTCAGTAAGCGCGATTTTTCAGCACGCGTCCAAGTTTAGAAAACGAAGAGCGTAGCGGGGAATCGGAAAAATCGATTGGACGCGGGCCGAAAAATCGCGCTTACTGAACTCTTCCTTTAATACACTGTTTTCAATTTTGCGTCTGTAATGGACTCATAACAGCAGTCATGCGCGTGCGGTTATGGCTCGCCGAGTGCTGTTATAAGTTAATTTTTTCAAGGTTGGCACTGAAATTCAGAGCTGTCAGTGTCAAATTTTCGGCGAGATAGTTTTGAGGTTATGTGATGTTTGGAAATCGAGAAATGTCAATTATCAATGTTACCAACCACCATAAAATTTCCTAAAGTAGAGCAATATACATATCTGGGGGCATACAATTAAAATTGGCAAAGAAAATCAAACTGCCAATAAATCAATCCAACTGATATGGGCCGCCTTTGGAAAGCTCAGGCATATACTAAAAAAACAAGTCGTCGCAATTTACCTAAAACATAAAGTTTACATCCTCCACCTGCATCCTCCCCGTTGCCACTTTTGGCCTGGAAATGATGGCTATCACTAAAAAATCAGCAGCAAAACTTAGAGTGACTCAAAAAGCAATGGAACGTGCGATGCTGGGAATCACTCTCATGCCCGCCATACACACAAGGGTACACCAGAGAGGTCTACCTATGCATGTTTGCCTGCGCAGGTAGACTGGAGCGTGTGTGGGAATAAACCTGTGCAGTTTCTTGCGTACGGTTGACCTGCGCAGGTAAACCTGCACATGTAACCTCTCTGGTAGACCGTAGCGTGTATGCCGGGTATAAGAGACTAAATGCGCAACACAGATATCCGGACAAAAACAAAACTAATAGATGTCTTGAAGAGAACAGCAGATCTCAAATGGCAGTGGGCAGGACACGTGGACCGAAAGAATACAGAAGAATGGAGCCACAAGATTACCTTCTGGAGACCCCGGGAAACAAAATGAAACACGCGAAGACCCCAAACGAGATGGATCGATGTCATAAAGACGATAGCAGGAAAACAGTGGATGAGAACAGCAAATGACAAAGAAGCATGGAAAAAAATGAAAGAAGCCTATATCCAACAAGGGAAGTATGAAGGCTAGTAAGAAGAAGAAGGACAAAATTTTCGAAATATGTAGAGTATGAGAGATTTTTTATTTAGAAATGGCATAAAAAGGCATAGAATGGCGCAAAATACAAAAAATACTATAAAAAGCTCGTTTCTAAGGCGTTTTTCAGCACTTGTCCATTAGAAAACTCCTCGCTGCGCTCGTAGCGAAAATTTGACACTGACAGCTTTGAATTTCAGTGCCAACCTTGAAAAAATTAACTCATAACAGCACTCGGCTATCCATAACCGCACGCATATAAGTGCTGTTATGAGTCCATTACAGACGCAAAACAGAAAAATCATTTAACAGAATCACAAAACATTATTTTTACGTAACCCAATTCTAAAAAAAATTATTTGGATTGATTTTGGAATTATTATTTGGATTAAATTCCAAAATTAATTTGGGCCGTGCTTTATCGATATGACTTACAGAGTAGCCGCGACATTAAAAAGTTTGAGAAGCAGTGCTCTAAAACTCCATTCTAGAATTATTTTATCAGTGACTGTTAAATTTATACCAGAATGGAAAAAGCGTCGGTTTAAATCATGAATTCTTAAAATTTAGTTTTCAACAGTTTTTTTTTTTTCGTCGTCGTTGTGGAGAACAAAGGGCGCCGCGACGCTAGCAAGTCAGAGTCGTTGCCGTTAACGACAGCCGGCGGGCGATAATGAATCGGTCGCTCTATTAATCTTGATAATTATTCTCGCTATATAAGCAATTTTTTAAATTCTTTTTTTGCCGCAAAGGAACTAGGCCAAGAAACTTTTTTTTTTTGTTCGAAAGCTAATTGATATTCACATCAAAACATAAAATCAATATCCCTGGATGATTTTCTGCTTCTCTTACATAATATATTTTGAAGCGAGAGCCAGTTTCTCGGGCTGTAACCGTCATTGATAAATAATTGTAGAATCTCGAGTTCTAGAGTATTCTTTCGATTATAAAATGTTGTAAAAAATGTGTTATAAAAATATTGTTGTAAAAAATGTGTTAGCTTCTATATTAAGCCCCTTGCAGTTTATAAGAAATAACTCTTTAATGGCTGGTATATTTCCTGAAAAACTTAAACTTGCACTTATCACCCCAATATTTAAGGCCGGAGACAAAAGTGCTATGGAAAACTATAGAGCTATAAGTATTTTATCTATCTTCTCTAAAATTTTTGAAAAAATTGTTTGCTCGAGAATAATATCGTTTTTAGATAAACATAATATAATAAATTTCCAGCAACATGGCTTTATAAAAGGTCGGAGCATAGAAACTGCCTGCTACCAATTCATAAATGGAATATCAATGAATCTCGAAGAGTGTAATATTCCATCCGGTATGTTGATGGATCTGTCAAAGGCATATGACTTAGTGGACCATAGCCTGCTGTCAGGGAAACTGTATAAATATGGAATAAGGGGCTTGATTGGGTAAAATCATTTCTACATGATAGAGAACAGATAACGAAGCTTCATACTCCGCACGGATTTGTTTATTCTTCTTCAAGAATTGTCAACATGGGCATTCCTCGAGGAAGTACGATTGGGTTTATTCTCTCTGTTATTCACAATATTCATTAATGATCTACACCAAATACCGATTGCTCAAGAGCATTTGATGGTTAACTATGCAGACGACACATCCTTACTCATTATCAACAAGACCGTCGAAGATATTATTCTAAATGCGAATACTATGATGTCGTCAATGATTTCATGGTTTCATACCAATAAATTAATAATAAATAAAGATAAAACTCAAATTATAATCTTTCAAACTAAAAGAGACACAAACCAATACCTTCCGACAATACGAATTGATGAAGAAAACCTCGATGTGCTACATTCAGTTCGGCTTCTTGGACTTTATATAGACTAATCGCTCGATTGGACTACACATATTCATCGTGTCACAAAGAGTCTGAACAAGGCAGTTTTTGCGATGAGATCACTCCAGAGCTATATAGACACAGGCGCTCTTAGGATGATGTATTTCGCCACATTCCACTCCCATTTAAGATTTGGTATAATGTTCTGGGGAAATAGCATCCACATAAAGAATATTTTTAGAATTCAGAAACAAGCTATTCGTATTCTGAATCAATTACAATATAGAGAATCCTGTAGAGGTCAGTTCAAAGCAGCCAACATTTTAACTACCTACTACACATATATATATATATATATATATATATATATATATATATATATATATATATATATATATGAATCCATACTTTTCATTGCAAAACATAGGCACTTATTCGTGAGTTCCAACAAGCCCAACGAAAGAATAACAAGATTCAGTAAGGAAGACTTTCAGCTCCGTCACCATAGATTGACGCTTACAGAAAAAATCCACCTTACAGCAACATAGCTACCAAGAAAAATAAAACAATTGGTGAATTTAAACCTGTTCAAAAAGGAACTCTATAAACTGCTAGCTGATATAGAACCATATAATTTGGAGGAATTCTTCTTAGAGGCCAACAAAGTTAATTACCATGCAGATGTTAATTAGACATCACTTTTTTTTCCTTTGACACATTTCATTTAGAATATTTTATATCCTTAAATAATGAAATAAACTTATTTGATTTGATATAAACGGGTCGACAGAGAACAAATCGCTCTTAATCTATTGAATAAAACGATTGCTTTTCTTCGAAACGAATGGTCAAGAGTGAAAACAATGTCTACTAGGAGACTATTAGTTTGAATTGGTATCTCTGGTTGAATACTTGCAGAAAAATACCATACCAAAGTCTTTTCTGTTTGTCCATGCTTCTTCTTCTTCCTCAGCTCGTGTAAATCCACTCCTGGATATAGGCCTCCTCTAATGTAACCTCCTCTAATATAAGAACAAATAGTTATGCAACAAATCGATAACATAAAATTTATAATAATCCTAGTTCCGTTAAAAAATACCGTCGACTTGGGAAGTCTAGACCGCGGAAACGATGAAATGCGAGAAAATCGATTTTTTCAAAATCGTTATTTTTTTTGTCACAGCAAAATTTAAAAACCTTTCTGAAAGCATTTTTGCTGCTGATTACAGATATGCAAATTATATTTCGCTAGCTCTTTCGGTTCACTTTTGCCTGCAAAAATTGAATACATTTTTATAAAATTTCGGCACTCTAGTGGAGATCTCGGAAAGTCGTGAATGACCTTTTCATGAGAAAATGACCTTTTGAAAACGATGCCGCAATCCGTTTTAAATTATATGCAACCGTTTCCGAGATATCTACTTAGCGAATCGAGAATCGGGTAAATTTCAGTTTGAAATTTATCGACGAATTAATAAATATTTCCGGACAATTTACACATCGACTTGTTCGTCGTGTCGTGTAGTTTCTGTGTACCCAAAATGATTTCGCTGCTCTTTACCGTTTTCGAAAAAATCGAAAAAAAACGAAAAAGCATATAATTTTCAAAAGAAATGATGGAAAATTTTCGTCGAAATTTTTTTTGCAAATTTTTTTCGTGATTTTTTTTTTGTTGCACGAAGGAAATCGAAGTGCTGAAAACGGTTTTCCAGACTATTTCTCTCTAAAGTTACAAACAAACAAATTTTATATTTTTCTTCGCTGTACACAATCACACATTTCCTACTGATTTGACGCTGTCATAACTTTTGAACCGCTCACTACAGAGACTTCTAGTCTTCACCAATCAATTCAGCATCCCAAAATTAATACGAAAACGTATATAATATTCCCTGGGAAGCTTTTAGTTAAGAAATACCATCGACTCGTGAAGTCTTGACCGCGGAAACGACGAAATGCGAGAAAATCGATTCTTTCAAAATCGTTATTTTTTGAGTCACAGCAAAATTTCAAAACGTTTCTGAAAGCATTTGTGCTGCTGATTAGAGATATGTAAATTATATTTCGCTAGCTCTCTCGGTTCACTTTCGCCTACAAAAATTGAAGAAATTTTATGAAATTTCGGCGCTCTAGTGAATATCTCGGAAAGTCGTGAATTTCCGGCCGACAATCTTAGTGTATTCGTGGGAAAATGACCTTCTGAAAACGATGCCGTAAGCCGTTTTTAATTATATGCAACCGTTTCTGAGAAATCTACTTAGCAATTCGAGAATCGTGTAAATTTCAGTTTGAAATTTATCTACGAATTAATGAATATTTCTGGACAATTTACACATCGACTTGTTCGTCTTGTCGTGTAATTTCTGTGTGCCCAAAATGATTTCGCTGCTCTTTGCCGTTTTTGAAAAAATCGAAAATAACTGAAAAAGCATTTAATTTTCAAAAGAAATGATGGAAAATTTTCATCGAAAATTTTTTTGCAAATTTTTTTCGTGATTTTTTTTTTGTTACACGAAGGAAATCGAAGTGCTGAAAACGGTTTTCCAGTCTATTTCGCTCTAAAGTTACAAATAAACAAATTTTATATTTTTCTTCGCTGTACACAATCACACATTTCCTACTGATTTGACGCTGTCATAACTTTTGAACCGCTCGTCACAGAGACTTTTAGTCTTCACCAATCGATTCAGCGTCCCAAAATTAGTCCGAAAGCGTATATAATATTCCATGGGAAGCTTTCAGTTAAGAAATACCATCGACTCTGGAAGTCTAGACCGCGGAAACGACGAAATGCGAGAAAATTTTTAGTTATTTTTTGAGTCACAGCAAAATTTAAAAACGTTTCTGAAACCATTTTTGCTGCTGATTACAGATATGCAAATTATATTTCGCTAGCTCTTTCGGTTCACTTTCGGTTCACATTGCAAAAATTGAAGAAATTTTTATGAAATTTCGGCGCTCGAGTGTAGATCTCGGAAAGTCGTGAATTTCTCGCGGACAATCTTAGCGTATCTATAGGAAATCCTAGTTTAAAGCACATTCTAAAAGCTACAACAGCGGGACAGTTAATGTAGATTAAGTTCTTCTCAAAACGTTTAAGAAATTAAAAAACTTGTAATATGCCTAATTATATTGATAAATTCAGTTCTTGTATGTTTGTAATGCAACAAAGAAGTATAATAAATTATCAATTATTTTTCTATTATTATTATAGATCTTTTGTTTCAATTTGCGTAATTTATCTTGTTTAAAAACTGAAGCCCGAAATTTACTTATTAAGCCCGTATTTTCGCAGTTGGATTTTATTACCGAATATGCAGATTTTAATATACAATATTTTATTTGGGCGCGTTTTATTTACACCGACTCGTAAAACCTGACTAATTTATAGACCCAATATCTTATTTTCATTTGACTTTTATGTGCCCCATCGGACTGGTACGCTCTCAATATAAACTTGCTATACCCAAAAAATTTACATTTTATAATAAAAATTGAATCCTGTGGAATACTAAAACTTGTAATAGTTGGAAAAAAATGTTGAATTATTGGTTTCAATTTTTTAGTCTCTTTCGGTTCGCGACAATTTAGCGCATCCAGATTTTTAAATTTAGTTATTTGAATTAACTTCGGCTTCGATCAATAGAATGGGCAAAGGTGTATCGATCGGTGTCGAAGTCGCGCGATTAATAATCTTTTTCGCGAATTGATTAAATTAATCAGTTCGCGGCGTAGAGTCGACTAAGTACGCTCGGCGAGTGTGAACGCAGATATCGCAAAAAACGTGAAACCCACGCCGACTGGCACATGTGCGTATTTTAGAATTTCCAATCCAAACTAACCAGGGGGTGATCACGAGCCCCAAGGGCTGAAGCGGAGCCGGACGTCCCGAAGACGCCGATTTAAGGGAATCCATCGAATCCTTTTCTTCCCATTTCCTCCCTTAGAAGAAGTGCCGGAAGGACGATTCCACGTGGCGGAGACGCTGGCAGCCCACACAGGTAAGTGATCTAATCGGCCTGTGGTTTTGTTTGGAAGTTTCGAAATTTCGAGAGACACGTTCCGAACACTTTCATATTTATCATAAGACAAAAGTCATAACATAACTTACCATAAAATAAAAGAATTGATAATATTGCCAACTTGCTATAACCCGCGGCTTCGCTCGCGTGAATCAGTCAAATTAATTGTGGTTGAATAGTTGTTTTATATTGTTTATAGGCTATATGTTTATATTGTTTATAGTCTCTTTAGACTGTCCTCGGTGGTGTAGTTGATAACATACCTGCCTTTCAATGCGGGAGACCCGGGTTCGAAACCTGATCGGGGAGACAACATCTAGGGCGGTTTTTACTAACCGTCCGGGCTGCCCACCCTGAATGAATGCAAAATATGCGATACCCGGGTAGCGCATACTAAAAACCAAGATGGAATAGGGGGTTTAGTGAGAGCTTTCCCCGATAAAAAGTCTCTTTAGACTATTTCATATTTGTCATTAGACATAAGCTATATTACATAACTTGTCATAAGATCAAAGAATTGATAATATTGCCAAATTAATTAAGATTAGCCATATTTTTATCAAATATTGATTATCTTGTAACTAATATGAAGACTAATATTAAGACCGTAAAAGTGGGATTTGAAAATTTTAACTTGTTTTCTCCATCTATGGATTATAAAAATTATTCAACGCCCATTTTTTTCTTCAAGATTTTTATTAGTAAAGACAGTCTGGGCTGACTGAAAAAGTTACCGGTTAAGTTAATTAGTTGCGGGTGAAAATTAGGGGGTTCATAATTAAAATGGAAAGTAATGTAATTATGTGATAATCGGAGAGGGATGAATTTTCGCCGACACGTTGGCATCGGTCTGGGGGGCTTGGATGCATCTAGACATATTAAAAAAGTTCTGCGGACGCGGATGTAATGAGATTTTATTATCGCGAAACTTTTTAGATTACGGTTTTAAATAAATTTCTGTTGGATACATCAAAATGGGGTGAAAAGGGAAAATATGGCCTTTTAAGGTCAGGTTTTTTTTTGTGTGTGTGCGAGTGAAGTATAATTAATTGATGCGTCAGTTGCACGTCCTGCAGCCGCCGTGGTCATATCCAACTGGATTTAAATTGCGACAAGACTAACACAGTTTTATATTATTTGTCAAATTCTTGTTTTACCTTTAAATACAGCAACAAAACAATACATAGGATTATTTTTATTTAAATTATTTTTTAACTACTACTTTTTTTTTATTTGAGAAAAGGGCTTGTTACAATATAAAAGACACAGTATAACCAAATAACCACGTCTATTTTTCCTGTTTATTTATCCCGTTCACCTCTTTCGTCCTTTTCTTTCGTTTTCATTATTTCTGTTAAATTTCTTGTTATGGTTCTCAATGTTTCCTCCATTCTCCAGTAACATGTTCCGCAGTTACTCCTTCGCCAATGCTTTTCGTCATTTTTCCCTTTACATTTTTCCGCTGTATCGTCCTTCCAACAGTAGTAACAGTCCGCCGTTTCTGTTAGTTTGAACCTTTTAAGGTAGTGGCCAAAACATCGATGACCCGTCAATACTTGTGTCAAGTAATAGTCCACTTCACCATGCTCCCGGTTTATCCAATTTTTTACATTTGGTTTAAAAATTTACCTAACCTTTCCCTTCAAGTTTTCCCATCTTTTCTGGCACCGGTTTGTTATCTGTGTTCTACTCTCTGATGCGGATGGTTTCTTGCTTGTGTCTTCCAACCTTATACATCTTTCTTCTATTAATAGATCGATGGGTGGGATTCCCGCCATCACTCGCAGTGCATCGCTAGATGCAGTCCGGTATGCGCAACAGACTATAATCAGTATATTTCGCTGGATACGTTCTAAAATTTGATTATATTTTTTCTTTGCCATGACCTTTCGCCATATAGATGCACCATAAAGTATGGTGGAATAAACTACCGATGCGATCAGCCGTCGTTTGCTACATCGTGGTCCTCCGATGTTTGGCATTAGTTGCCCTAGATTGGCCGCCACGGCCTCGGCTTTCATAGCTATTTGTATCACGTGTTGTGTCATACTCATATTTCTGTTGAATATGACTCCAAGATACCTCGATGTCTCTGATGTCGTTATTATTGCATCTTCTACTTTGATTTTCATTTTTGAGAGCTTTCTCTTTCCTGTTAATATTATAGCTTCCGTTTTACTCGGTGCCAGTTTTAGGCTTTTGCATTTCATGCATCGGCTCACTCTCTGTATCGCTTCGTTTATTTTAAGACACAGCCCCTCTTCTTTCATGCCTCTTGCGATCACATCCAAGTCATCAGTATAACCTATTAGCTGATACCTAGCTGTATCTAGTATCTGATCGTAGAAGATATTACAAAGTAAAGGTCCTAGTATAGATCCCTGAGGGACGACTCTTTTTATATCTATCTTGGCAGCTTTTCCTACCATTAAGTCTCGTTCACTAAGGTAACTGCATACCATCTGTACTAGGTACGGTGGTATCTTACGCTTGACCAGTTCTGACTAGTCTTGTGTGTCTAGTCTTGTCTGTCTAGTCTTGTCTGTCTAGTCTTGTCTGCCTAGTCTTGTCTGTCTAGTCTTGTCTGTCTAGTCTTGTCTGTCTAGTCTTGTCTGTCTAGTCTTGTCTGTCTAGTCTTGTCTGTCTAGTCTTGTCTGTCTAGTCTTGTCTGTCTAGTCTTGTCTGTCTAGTCTTGTCTGTCTAGTCTTGTCTGTCTAGTCTTGTCTGTCTAGTCTTGTCTGTCTAGTCTTGTCTGTCTAGTCTTGTCTGTCTAGTCTTGTCTGTCTAGTCTTGTCTGTCTAGTCTTGTCTGTCTAGTCTTGTCTGTCTAGTCTTGTCTGTCTAGTCTTGTCTGTCTAGTCTTGTCTGTCTAGTCTTGTCTGTCTAGTCTTGTCTGTCTAGTCTTGTCTGTCTAGTCTTGTCTGTCTAGTCTTGTCTGTCTAGTCTTGTCTGTCTAGTCTTGTCTGTCTAGTCTTGTCTGTCTAGTCTTGTCTGTCTAGTCTTGTCTGTCTAGTCTTGTCTGTCTAGTCTTGTCTGTCTAGTCTTGTCTGTCTAGTCTTGTCTGTCTAGTCTTGTCTGTCTAGTCTTGTCTGTCTAGTCTTGTCTGTCTAGTCTTGTCTGTCTAGTCTTGTCTGTCTAGTCTTGTCTGTCTAGTCTTGTCTGTCTAGTCTTGTCTGTCTAGTCTTGTCTGTCTAGTCTTGTCTGTCTAGTCTTGTCTGTCTAGTCTTGTCTGTCTAGTCTTGTCTGTCTAGTCTTGTCTGTCTAGTCTTGTCTGTCTAGTCTTGTCTGTCTAGTCTTGTCTGTCTAGTCTTGTCTGTCTAGTCTTGTCTGTCTAGTCTTGTCTGTCTAGTCTTGTCTGTCTAGTCTTGTCTGTCTAGTCTTGTCTGTCTAGTCTTGTCTGTCTAGTCTTGTCTGTCTAGTCTTGTCTGTCTAGTCTTGTCTGTCTAGTCTTGTCTGTCTAGTCTTGTCTGTCTAGTCTTGTCTGTCTAGTCTTGTCTGTCTAGTCTTGTCTGTCTAGTCTTGTCTGTCTAGTCTTGTCTGTCTAGTCTTGTCTGTCTAGTCTTGTCTGTCTAGTCTTGTCTGTCTAGTCTTGTCTGTCTAGTCTTGTCTGTCTAGTCTTGTCTGTCTAGTCTTGTCTGTCTAGTCTTGTCTGTCTAGTCTTGTCTGTCTAGTCTTGTCTGTCTAGTCTTGTCTGTCTAGTCTTGTCTGTCTAGTCTTGTCTGTCTAGTCTTGTCTGTCTAGTCTTGTCTGTCTAGTCTTGTCTGTCTAGTCTTGTCTGTCTAGTCTTGTCTGTCTACTCTTGTCTGTCTACTCTTGTCTGCCTAGTCTTGTCTGTCTAGTCTTGTCTGTCTAGTCTTGTCTGTCTAGTCTTGTCTGTCTAGTCTTGTCTGTCTAGTCTTGTCTGTCTAGTCTTGTCTGTCTAGTCTTGTCTGTCTAGTCTTGTCTGTCTAGTCTTGTCTGTCTAGTCTTGTCTGTCTAGTCTTGTCTGTCTAGTCTTGTCTGTCTAGTCTTGTCTGTCTAGTCTTGTCTGTCTAGTCTTGTCTGTCTAGTCTTGTCTGTCTAGTCTTGTCTGTCTAGTCTTGTCTGTCTAGTCTTGTCTGTCTAGTCTTGTCTGTCTAGTCTTGTCTGTCTAGTCTTGTCTGTCTAGTCTTGTCTGTCTAGTCTTGTCTGTCTAGTCTTGTCTGTCTAGTCTTGTCTGTCTAGTCTTGTCTGTCTAGTCTTGTCTGTCTAGTCTTGTCTGTCTAGTCTTGTCTGTCTAGTCTTGTCTGTCTAGTCTTGTCTGTCCTAAAAATCTTGAAAAAGCCTTGAAAGTTTGTGAACGCACCCTGTAAAGCAAAGTGTATGTTTTGCTTGTGCATTTATAATTATTTAATAAAAGGTCGAGAATAGTATATTTTGTAACTAGGACAGTAAGTTGTCAATTCGACACGAGAGCGAAATTGTGCGCAGGAACGAATTGAGTGCGCATATTCGCTGGAGAGAGCAATTGACAATACCTCCCGTGTTACAAACAAAATTTTTTATTACTCATGCGAGGGGATGTATCTTACAAGTTTTGAATCCAGGGGCCATACAAAAAAACACTTTCACGTCACTTTTTTAATATTGAGGTTTTGATTTTATTTTTGTTTTTTTTTAATATAACCCAGCGATATTGAATATTTGCTGCGTTACCCGGGTTATGTGAAAATATAACGAAAAGTGGCATTTCTCTTACTAAAAAACGTGCGTCAAGAAGTACTTTTCGTGCATGAGTAATAAAAAATTTTGAATGAGTCTACAACCAACAATATTTAAAAATCCCTGATCTAATATAAAACAGGAGCTTATTTATTTTCAATACAGAATTTTGATAGCAATAATACCACGGCTCAGTTTTTGAAATGCATTAAAAATAACTTAATGGTTATGTTTTTTTTTTTAGAAAAATTAGATAATTTATGTAATTTTTGCATACTTGAATAGTATTTGAAAAATGTTTTCCGTCCCCAATTTGATTTGCGTCGGTCCGGATTCCGCCCCTGCATTAAATCCGCATCCTCTGTCGAGATTTATTAGCAACGGCCGGCCACAAAGCGCCTTTTCTACATGTTTGCGATCGTGGTCGAGAATTCCGTTTCCCCGTTCAAAGGCGACAAATTGACGAGTTACCTACGCTATAAATGCTAATACTCAAAAAACGTCGATAACATAAAACGTTTATGCATTCAGCAGAAAAAATAAGTGGATGATTTATAAACGCGGGGAAATATACATTTTTTCTCGCTCTCTCTTCTTTTCTTTTAATGTTAGATTAGATCGGAAAATGTGTGTGAACTGAGATGGAATAACGAGGACGATGTATATACAATAGTTAACATTTGAAAGAATAAAGACATTTAAAAAGAAAGAAGAAATGATATTCAAAACTGCCCTATACAAGAAAAAAATCAACGGACAAAAGTAAACAGTAAAGATTAAACACATATATATCGTTCATTTGGATGAACAGGGTATTAACTCATAATGTTCTTGCCTGCATAATTAATTTTTTTTTCTCAGTAATAGCAAAATTGACAAAGTCATGAAGTGAACCGAAACGTTAATCAATGGTTTGAAAGATAGTATAAGAGAGGTTAACCAATTATTTGCAGAAATGGAAATATATTGATTTGAAAACTTCAAATTGCTTTTCATGCTTTTTTGAGTTAATACCCTGTTCATCTGGACCGACGATATGTTATTATAATGTGTAGTTGTATAATTACAAATTGGTTTTACATTTAATTAAGGCGGGTCGTAATCAAGACTTTTTAATTGTTTAACGCATTCCTCACACTTGACAATTGTTTATAAAATTGTCTTATTTAGCACATGAAAGGGGTAAGGTTTTTTTTTATTTTTCAGTCTTTTTTCTTGGATTTTAATTTACTAGAGAGCATGCACTTTCAATGTATAAATAGGACTTGAGTGCTGGAAATAAATCAAAAATGGCTTTAAAAGGCAATATAGCTACGTACATTACAATGTACACAGGGACTAAGAAGGTTTATCGAAATTCAAACTGTTAAAAATTAGAGTAGATATATGCGGCTAGGAAGAGAACTCATAAAATCTATGCGTATAGGTCCAGAAGAACTAGTGTAGGTTATCAAGTCTAGACGGACATAAAGGGCAAGATTAATTATATCCGTGTAGTCTAATTTGCTCACTCAATGTTGTCATAAAAATGCATAATAAAAACGTGCGTCAAGAAGTACTTTTCGTGCATGAGTAATAAAAAAATTTAAATGAGTCTACAATCAACAATATTTAAAAATCCTCATTAGTTTTAAAAAAATATATTGTTTTTCTAGTTTAATTATCCTCATAAAATTATAAAAATGGATTTAATGTATAGAATCCGAAAGAACGGAGATCAAATTGGGGAGGGAAAGCGGTTTTTCTAACATTTTTCAACGGCATTACAGACAGAAAAAATTGCAGGGAACGATTTCACACTAGAAGGGTTTTTTATTGATTGCTCCGGAAGGGAGAACCGGAAAAGATATTCCTTCTCGTTTAAGCATAAAACGATATCTCTATATCGCTATACTTTATTTTCGGGAACGATGACAGGCCGACAGACGTTATTAATTACTCGATCTCAAAATCGAATATTTTTGTTTGAATGTTTACAGCCTCTGCTCGCTCGACTACCTCCCAACATTCTAAAATCAAACAAAAAATAGATTTACATAATTAAATCATTCATTTCATCATCAAAATGTAATTTTATTACACAAAGGATTATTTATTATACCGAAACATTACGACTGGTGATTCTCAACCTTTTTTCTCTTGCGGTACACTTTCAACAACATCAAAATTTGGCGGCACACTAACAATAAAATGAGTTTAATAGTTGTTTATTAAGCAAGGGTATAAAATTAAGGTTAAACGAGCGGATTGATACTTTCAATTTTAATTCGCGAGTTAAACCTTAATATTATCCGCGAGTGAAATACAAACTTTTGTTCAATTTTGCTTTTGTTTAAACAAGAAACATTCTATAGAAAAGTTGGCCATGATTGTGGTGTTGTCATGGCAACGATAAAATTGTTGATTCGTGCGCCAGAATTTTGTTTAGTTTATTTATCGTGTTTAATTAATTTGTGTCTTACTAAAGGTCTATAAAGCTGGCACCCCCACCTCTTCAAAATTCAAATTTGATAACACCAGAATTATGTTCTCTTTATGTGCTCTTTATGTGCCGCAATCGCGATTTTTGTGCTCGAAGCCTTCAATAAAAGAATCAAATTTTACTAATGGGGGTGCTAACTTAACAGTCAAGCTAGCACCCACCCATCCGAAAAATTGGGATATCGATACCAAATAAGCACTAAAATTATGTGCTATTTATGTGATTGTCATGTACCCTGGAGCGAATTCGCTAATTCAACCCCTTGTGCGAAAAAATCACCCCGAACGGAATGAGCCATAAGAGGCGAAATCTATAATAATCGAGCAAACAAGTTTTAACCAACGCGATATCGTTGCAATAGTTATGTGTTCTCCAGATATGATATTCCCGATTTTTGTACTCGTACCCTTGTACGAAAAATTCACCCCGAACTATATTAGCCTTAAGAGGCAAAATCTTTAATAATCGAGAACAGAAATTTTAACCGGTGCGAAATAGTTGAAATAATTAAGAGCTCTCTAGATATGCTATTCGCGATTATTGTGCTCGCGCCCTTGCACGAAAAATTCACCCCGAGCGGTGAGAGCCATAAGAGGTGAAATCTTTTATACTCGAGCACAGAAATTTAAACCGACACAAAATTGTTGCAATTATTATATGCTATTATATGCCAGATAAGATATTCGCGATTTTTGTTTCGCACACTTGTACGAAAAACTCACCCTGAACAGTATTAGCCATTAGAGGTGAAATCTTTAATAATCGAGAACATACATTTTAAATGACGCAAAATTGTTTCAATAATTATGTGCCAGATATGCTCTTTACGAGTTTTGTTCGCAAACCCTTGTACGAGAAATTCATCCCGAACTGCATGAGCCCTAAGAGGTGAAATCTATAATAATCGAGCATACAAGTTTTAACCAACGCGATATTGTTGCAATAATTACGTGTTCTCCAGATATGATATTCGCGATTTTTGTGCTATCACCTTTGTACGAGAAATTCACCCCAAAATATATGAGCCATGAGAGGTGAAATCTAAATTAATAATCGAGAACAGAAATTTTACATGACGCTAAATTATTGGAATAATTTGATTTATGATCTTTTCTTACACATTTCTTTGACAAACCGAAAGTTGGCTATCACTAGGCGATTAAACGAGGATATTGCATAATTACTACACTACATTTGTGCAACATGCAACAAGAAATGCATAAAAAATTAACTCTTGTGAGGAACCGCGTACAAAGTACACGCGTTTCTAAACTCATCTGGAAGAGAACCTGAGAACAATCATCGGAAATAATCGATATCATTGGTAATGATGAGCTGTGCTGAATATCACGATGAGTATATTAATGAACAATATCAAAGCAATATGAATATCGAAATTGATCGCCCTAGCAATATAAACAATACAGAGAAATAGAAACGTTAAATTAAGTGAAAAGAATTTTGAAAGCACATATTTATCGGTACATGATAAATCGGCTCCGGATAAGTCGGCACCGGACGACTCGGCACTTCCAACTCAGCCCCGGACAACTCGCCACCGGGAAAATTCGGCAGCGGTTAAGTCGGGATCGGGCAAATCGGCACCAGTCATCAGAGTATGAATATATAAATTTTCTATTATAACATGGGTTTTTTAAAGATGAAGGAAATTGTAAACTATTTATTTAGTCACCTTCTAGCCAACAGTAGAATTCATGTTGACATGAAAACAGCCTTAAATTAAAAACTAATAATAAAACATAAATAACTTTATTAAAGGTTAAAAGGATAACAGGTTAAATGAAAATTAAAACTACGGGTGCCGAAATGTCTCGATGCCGATTTGTCCGGTGTCAACTTATCCGCTGGCGAATTTTCCCGGTGCCGAGTTGTCCGGTGCCGACTTATCCGGTGCCGAGTTGTCCGGTGTCGATTTGTCAGGGTCCGCATATTTATTGCGTGCATATTCCTGTCGGTCAAAATTCTTGTAATCGAATATTAGGTTACGAGCACAAAAATTGGGAATATCATATCTGGAGAGTACATAATTATTGAAACAATTTAGTGTCAGTTAAAATATCTGTTCTCGTTTATTAAAGAATTCACCTCTTCAGGCTAATACAGTTCTGGGTGAGTTTTTCGTACAAGGGTGCGAGCACAAAAATCACGAATATCATATCTGGATAGGACATTAGTATTGCAACAATTTCGATTCCGTTAAAATTTATGTGCTCTGTTTTTATAGATTTCACCTCTTATGGCTCATTCCGTTCCGGGTGAGTTTTTCGCACAAGGGTTAGAGCGCAAAAATCGAAAATAGCATATCTGGAGAGCACATAATTATTAGAACAATTTTGCGTCATTTAAAATGTATGTTCCCGATTATTAAAGATTTCACCTCTTAAGGCCTAATACAGTTCAGGGTGAGTTTTCGTACAAGGGTTTGAGAACAAAAATTGCATATACCATATCTGGAGAGCACATTAATAATTGCAACAATTTTATGTGATTTAAAATTTCCGTTCTCGATTATTAAAGATTTCACCTCTTAAGGCTAATACTGTTCAGGGTTAGTTTTTCGTACGAGGGTGCAACGACAAAAATCGCAAATATCATATCTGGAGAGCATATAATAATTACAACAATTTCGTATCGGTTTAAATTTCTGTGCTCGAGTATAAAAGATTTCCCCTTTATATGGCTCTCACCGTTCGGGGTGAATTTTTCGTACAAGGGTGCGAGAACAAAAATCCCGAATATCATATCTGGAGAACACATAATCATTGCAACAATATCGCGTTGGTTAAAACTTGTGTGCTCGATTATTATAGATTTTACCTCTTATGGCTCATTCCGTTCGAGGAGAGTTTATCGCCTTGGAAAGCAAATAATTATTGAAAAAATCTTGCGTTGTTTAAATTTTCTGTTCTCGATTATTAAAGATTTTACCTCTTAAGGCTAATACAGTTCGGGGTGAATTTTTTGTACAAGGGTGCGAGCACAAAAATCGGGAATAGAGAACAAATAATTATTGCACCAATATCGCGTTGGTTAAAACTTGTTTGCTCGATTATTATAGATTTGGCTGTTATGGCTCATTCCGTTCGGGGTGAGTTTTCCGCACAAGGGGTTGAGTTAGCGAATTCGCTTCAGGGTACATGAAAAGCACATAAATAGCACATAATTGTAGTGCTTATTTGGTATCGGTATCTCAATTTTTCGGATGGGTGGGTGCTAGCTTGACTGTTAAGTTAGCAACCCCACTAGTAAAATTTGATTCTTTCATTGAAGGCTTCGAGCACAAAAATCGCGATTGCGGCACATAATTAACACATAAAGAGCACATAATTCTGGTGGTATCAAATTTGAATTTTGAAGAGGTGGGGGTGCCAGCTTTATAGACCTTCTTATTGATCATAACTGGATACATCCGAATAATTATTGTTAGATTGTGAGGTGGAAGATTACTCCGGCAAAAATCAAGAGATTTATACAAAAAAAATGTAGGTATAATAAGTTTTGTGATTGGCGATCAAAAAAGAACATCAGTCAATATTTAGGATTGTTTACGGAGCTCTAAATGAGTTATTTTGATGCGTTGCCATGCAGATTTTTATTGCACTAGTGAATAAATATTCGGATTATAGCGCATATAAGGTTAGATTAGGTGCAAGTTGCAAGGTAAATTATTTAATTTATTTTTTCTTGTTTTGGATCGAGAGGTCGTGTCAACGCGTGATATATTGCATGGATGTATCTCTTCTAATATTACCCAATCTAACCTTTGATCTAACCAAAGTTAAAACCGTGAAATCAGTAAAATATAATCTTTTTACATTAGTTCTAATTTCTGCCACGGCTTACATGCATCGAGCTGCGTTTTAGCCGAAAACTCTGCAAGTAAATAGTTGTGTCTGGATTTAATTCAAATTTGGAACTTGGTAAAGAATACGGGTTTTTTTGAAACTTAATGTTGCGGACTTCTTACCTGGTGTAACTGTTGTTAATCGTCTTTGGCACTCTTTAACTAAGATCGGACAGAAAAATTAAGCTTCTACGTTACCTGGTTCAATAAATATTCGTGTTTTTGTTGTCATAGAAATTGACATTTAATTGACAACGTAACAGATGGTGGAGGCGCACAAAACAGGGCTGACGTTGCCACGTTTATTATTTTTTTTATAGAAAAAAAGAGTTTTTAGAGTGCCAAAGACGTTTAATAATAGTTACACCAGGTAAAAAGTCCACAACACTAAATCTCAAAAACACCCGTATTCTTTACCAAAGCCCCAGATTTGTACTAAAACTATAGAAGCATGTTGTATCAAAGTACATACCAAATAATGTTTATTGTTTGCACTTCTAAAATTTGCCGCCACACATCAAGAATTTGGCGGCACGTATAAGTGCCGCGGCACAGTCGTTGAGAATCACTGGTCTAGACTATATAGACTGTCCTCCTCGGTGGTGTTAACCTAATGGTGGGCAACCTAATCTAACCAGAGTTAAACCAACGGCCCTTGCCACTTTGTCCTACATTGGACCGAGAGTTCGCGTTGCCTCGCGTATGTTGTCTTGATTTATCTTCCCGCTTCACGGCGGACAACCTAATCAAACCAAGGTAAAACCACCAATAAAATCCACACGAGACATTGTACCGTAGCTGTTCGTTGAAATCTGGTTGAAATAGGAATGCAAATTCAAAACGACGCATAAAATAATATATATGCTGCCATAGTTAGTTTTTCATATAAAAGCAAAGAGGATCGGATCCTCTTTGATATAAACGAACAAGAATAAACGTGGCAACATCCAAATAATTGCGTTCACATATACTGTCTGCAATCTTAAAAATGTAAAAAAAATATCAACAAAAACAACGTAGAGGCTTAATTTTTGCTTGCGGAGCTTAATAAAAAAGTGTCCAAGACGATTAACAACAATTACAACAGGTAAAAAGTACACAATCATATTTTCAAGACAGACCCGCAAAACCGAATATACCCCAAATCTATTTATGGATAAACGAAACATAACGCATTATTTAAGGTTAGTACGAAGAATTTATTTGACAAGTTGAAACTTATTAGACTCTTGGTTTAACCCCCGGTTAGATTAGTTTGCCCGCCGCGAAGCGGGCAGATAAATTAAGACAATTTACGCGCGTCAGCGCGAACTCTCGATCCAATATAGGACGAAGTGGCAAGGACCGTTGGTTATACCTTGGTTAGATTAGGTTGCCTATCGCGAAGCGGGAAGATAAATCAAGACAACATACGCGCGGCTGCGCGAACTCTCGATTCAATATAGGACAAAGCGGCAAGGACCGTTGGTTTAACTCTGGTTAGGTTAGAGTTGTTGGGGTTTATTATCATTTTAAAGAATTTTTATATACCCCTTCAAATTTATTTTCCCTACGCCTTTGTGTTTTGCCCCCTGTGCGCATGCGCATAATGCGTACGGTGGGTTGCCTATATATGTCATCTCAACTGATGTTTTATAGTACATTTTAACCATTTTTTCTTGTTTTGGATCGAGAGGTCGTGCCAACGCGCGATATATTGTATGGATCTATCTCTTCTAATATTACCCAATCTAACTATTGAGTTAACCAAAGTTAAAACCGGGAAATCAGTAAAATATAATCTTTTTACGTTAGTTCTAAATTCTGCCACGGCTTACATGCATCAAGCCGCGTTTTAGCCGAAAAATCTGCTAGTAAATAATTTTATCTGGATTTAATCCAGATTTGGAACTTGGTAAAGAATACGGGTTTTTTTGAAACTTAATATTGCGGACTTTTTACCTGGTGTAACTGTTGTTAATCGTCTTTGGCACTCTTTAACTAAGATCGGAAAGAAAAATTAAGCTTCTACGTTACCTGGTTCAATAAATATTCGTGATTTGGTTGTCCTAAAAAATGACATTTTCAACGTAACATATGGTGGAGGCGCGCAAAACAGGGCTGACGTTGCCTCTTTTATTATTTTTTTATAGAAAAAAGGGTTTTTAGAGTACCAAAGACGTTTAATAACAGTTACATCAGGTAAAAAGTCCGCAACACTAAGTCTCAAAAAACCCGTATTCTTTACGAAGCCCCAGATTTGTAGTAAAACTATATAAGCATGCTGTATCAAAGTACATACCAAATAATTTTTATTGTTTGCACTTCTACAATTTGCCGCCACACATCAAGAATTTGGCGGCACGTATAAGTGCCGAAGCACAGTCGTTGAGAATCACTGGTCTAGACTATTTAGACTGTCCTCCTCGGTGGTATAATTGACAACATAACCGCCTTTCAACGCGGGAGACCCGGGTTCGAATCCTGGTCGGGGAGACAACAACTAGGCCGGTTTTTCACCACCCTGAATGAATGCAAAATATGCGATACCAGGGTGGCGCATACTAAAAGCCAAGGTGGAATAGGGAGTTTAGTGAGACTATATAGACAAAGCTAGACATATATTAGTAAACAGATAAAATTATAAATTTAACAATAAGCCTAATTGAAATAATGCAAAATGAATGTAAAATTGATAATATTTATTGTATTAAATGAATTAAAATAAAGTTTATTTATAAAATGTTGAATATGTTAAATGGCTTAAAATAAGATATAATAAAATGTAGTGTAGTTTATTTTGCCAAATTATATAACCAAGATTAGCCCAGTAAGTAATTATAGTCAAAAAAGGCTTTCGAGAACCCCAATCTTTCACCAAAATTAAAATGAGTAAATAGTATATTTTTGTTGTTTATTGGAATTAAATGCCGTTTAATTGTTTCTATCCGAAGCGGTTTCTTGAAAGAAAATAAGGTTTAATAGCGTCGTAAAGATTTTATGAATTTTAAATAAAATAAGGAATCTCCGTACTTTGTTACAAATTCACGTATTTCAGATTCTAGTGGAAAACGGAACACGTTTTTCTCTAAATAAATTTTACAGCTCATCAGGTTAATTGAAGTTCCATCAACTTTTAGGAAAGAAGTACTAATCTTACTTTATATAATCAATGAGATCAAATTAATCTGTGTAATTATTTAAAACAAAATAAATTCCTTTTTCGTGATTGATCAAATACTTGAAAACTCTTTAATCTCTCGCAATCGTTTCAAATAACTTGCCAGCTACAGACGGATTCCCCAAAAAAAATTCGTAGTATCTCAAAAAAAATTCAATCTGAAAAAGTTTAATCTCATCAGTTTGTAATCCACTTGAAAATGACCTTCAACAGTCGAAACTCGAGTCGTGTTTTTTTCACAAAATTAAAAAGCGGTAAAATCATAATTAATTTTTCAATTCAGAACAGGCTACGCGTATGTGGACTTGATTCAAAATAGGATAATGTGGCAAGGACTGCTATTTTAACCGGGGTTAGATTATTGGATAACGTTGGACACCGCTACTTGCTTAAAATAACTATTAATTAAGTTTTCAATATGATTGGATGTAATTCATTTAAAACGTTTTTATTTTTCTTCGGATAATCTAATTTACGGAAGAAACTCCTTAGAATTTGCAGGAAAAAGCGAATTTAAAAACGGCGTATAATTATCTCCCACTTGTTAATTAAAATTAATTCAATTAACTCTCCCACTCCGGCGATCTCCGAACGTTTTTCTTTACCATTCCTTCGTCCAGACACTGCGCTGCGAAACTTTTATAATTTATTTTAATAGACAAGACGCAAATCTAATTTACTCCCCGAATGAAAAGCCATCCATCCTCTTTACGGAACACAAACACTCGCGGAGAAAAAGGAAATTTTTATCCAGACAAGACGTATATATGCAGTTTGATATCCGCGCTCCGGGAGGCGATGATTTATAGAAGCGATGCTCTTCAATATTTTAGCGGGAGGAACGATATGAGGCAACTGCCTGCGGATGGCTTCATTTATATGCAAATGCCGCATTAAAACTTCACGATTTTACTACCTTAGACAATAAGTCATTCTCATGTGCCGAAATACTTATGCATGCTCACACCTACAGGAAATTGCCAGAAACTCAGATTCTTTAAACTAATTATGAATTCGGAGCGGCACATCGTAATTAAAGCAATTTATCTTGGAACGCAAAGTTTATTATGTGAAATAATACACTGTTCCTGATTTAAATAACAAAAGTTAATTCTCTTGCATAAAATTATGAATGTTTTCGAGGTTTCAAACTGTGAACATATACTTAACTTACTCATAATAAAATGACTTTCTTATTCGAGTGCTTTTCAAACTTTGCCACTCAAACTCATATAGCGGATTGAAAATTCGTGGTTGAATATTTTTATAAACAGATCTCTGAAACCGAAACGAATGCCACGATATTAAAAATTGGCGGTTGAAGATATCCAGATTGATTTGCAAAAGCTGGTTATACTTGATGGCGCTCCGGGAGCATGCATTCCATTCCTCTCACAAAACATAGAGAATATTGTTTTAACATTTAAGGGCACTGCAGATGCAGGATACTTACATCCAGTGTTCCCTCTAATTTTGTGTGACCTGTGTGCGCACTTTTTTAAGAGTGTGCAATTTTTTTCAAAATAAAAAAAATGTGTGCAGCGATTAAAAAAAAACGCATATAATAAAATAATTATTAATATTCAGCTAAATTTTGTACCTACTTATACGCAATGACTCGATCTTATAGCATACCACTTGTAAAAACTACTTGCTCTAAAATCAAGTCAAATCATTAGCTCGTGAAGACAGAATTTAGCTGATTACTGTAGCTTCCCATTTCCATTCAAATGGAAAATAAGAAAATTTCATAATTGTCAAATTAATTATTAAATTTTCTTATTGGTCTAAATTTTTCAATTAACACATTTGCAAAAACAAACAAACAGGAACAACAATTCAAAATTACTTATTTTTGAACAATTCTAGAATTATAGATAATATTTTTTTAATGCCTTTTATTTCATAACTTCTCTCTCCTGTCGTTTGTGTGTCAGTCTGTCCGTCTGTCCTTATATGAGGCTGTTTGTGGAAACGTAGCTCCTAAACAAATGAACCGATTTTGAAGCGGTTTTTTTATTTGAAAGCTGATGTGAGCGAGGAGGTTCTTAGCTATAATTTATAAAGATCTGTTCATGCGCATGATGATCATCCGCTCATTTCCTTCTTGACAAAATTAATCTGCAACCAATTTGACACAAGTGTTTATCTAGTTCTGTATATCCAAACTTGTGTTTGAAATCTGACATGGTCGAGAAGGTTCTTAGCTATAGTTTATGGAGATCTGTTCATGCATTTAATGATCGCTTTTAACTTATTAATATTTTGCTAAGTAAATCAATTAATAAAACGAGAATACTAAGAAAAAGAAGATTGATAATGATAAAGTGTGGATTATACTTTCCCTGTGTAAGCAACGTACGTAAGTAACAAAACAGCAATATTAAATCGTTTAGTTTTCAGTCTTGATTCATTTACTCAGAAAAATTCGCAAAATAAAGGCAAGAGTTAACGACGTCTGCTCTCACCTGTCTGCGCGTTCTCTTTAACGCCAACGTGACGCATACCATATCAATACTCTGCAGGAACTTAGTAGACCTTGTAAGATATATTGATACATCTAAGTTCATACGTATTTTCTATTACCTATAACTAATATACTTCTAATATAACTAATATACTTCTAATAACTATTCGTATAACTAATTATACTTCTTCACCTAGCGGTCCCCCGACGCGGCGGCGCTCATCATCAAAATATTAATAGGTACTTTTAATGGAGTTAAATGGACAAGAAAGAAATTTTGTTTGTTGCTTAAAATTTTTAGTTTTTTTTATTACATATCATCCCTTAAATTAGACAACCCAAAGCAGCTTTTAATCAATAATCTCTTTTAATTTACTTGTTTTCGTCGCGGATCTCAAGAATAATGTAAATAGTCTTGCCAGACTAAACAGTTCTCACCACTGTTTCGATTTTTCTTGTGGCTTCTACTTCTTTCCTTGCATCCGAAGTACAAAAATTTTCTCGGTGTGCAAAACAATGTTGTACCAAATGAGGTACATTCTGCTTTAATTTAGCTGCTACACCATTTCGTTTTCCAAGCATTACGGCTGCGCCATCAAGTATAACCAGCTTTTGCAAATCAATCTGGATATCTTCAAAAAATTGTAAAATTGCAGAAAAAATTGGAAAGGAATCGCATGTCAGGAATATTAAATTAAACATTTGGTTGTTGAAATGTCTGTGCCTTCATCAACAATTAAAGTATGAAAATGTGTCATTTTAATTTAATTTAATATTTCAGTTTTTTCAACAGTCTTCACAACTTCCAAAAATGAAAACGCATACTTTTTACTACACCAAATTTCTGGAATATGAACTAGTCCAGTTCTCTCAGTCAATCTCTCTTCTCTTCTCTTCAAATAAGTTCTTTTGAATCTTCTCAATCTTCTCTTGAAGAAGCTAACTTGTGAGCGTTCTTAGCTATACAAGGTGAAAGTTTTCAAAAATCAGTTTTTTGAAAATATCTCGTTTTCTCTGCCTCCTATCGTATTTGCATTTATTATGAAAGTTGTAGAGAATAAAATTCTCCACTAATTTCACCTGAAACCTTTTTCTGTACATCGAAATATTTTTGAGATAGATTGCGCATAGTGTGGAGCGATCAGCCATACGTACTTTAATCCTGAATTTCAATGTATTATACCAAAAGTAACCTTCAAGAATATCTTCAATATGAACTCGGTCCGTATCTTTATTTGATAGCAATGGCATGAGAAAAACCACGAAATTATCTTTATATCAGAGTAATATTACATACATGGTTGCAATGGTAATATTACATACATGGTTGATGGTGGATTTTTTCTGCACCGCGTCGTATGAAGTAAAGAAGACACTTTTTCTGCTGTTTTAGATCACATATATATATTTAGATATAGAACACATTGTGGTTCTATATCTAATATTGTTGTCGTATTTGATAGATACTCAGACAATGATAAAAATATTAAATCAATGGAACAACTAAGGAGAACAGGTGCTCTTTAAAAGTCTTGAAATTCGTTTTGATGAAACAATGGTAGTTCTCATTAGCCAAGAAAAGTTTTTATCAAATCGACTTAATAAAGAAAACCTAATCGACATGCTCGTTGAAAGATTTAAAATTGCTAATACCGCATGTCCTTAATGTCCTTATTGTCGAAACAGCTATTGAGAAATCAGAAGAACAAAGAACTGCTGTCATCATAGGTGAGGACATAGATTTATTAGTAATTTTATTTGGACGTTCTAAATGACATGAACCGGAAATCTACTTTAAAAAAAACCGGCCAAGTGCGAGTGACTCGCGCACCGAGGGTTCCGTACAAACTTGTATAGTATAGTATTATTATGCAGATTATCAACATATTATGTAGATTATAAAGAAAAATTAGACGAAATATAATATATACAGGATGTTACGGGATTTGAGTATGTCGCATGTCGGTTATAAACAAGCAAAATTTAGACATAATATATACCCTGTATTTATTATGTATATAGAGCGTACGTGATGAAATGCATAACAAATATAAACAAAGAAAATTCAGAATAAACAGCTTGGTGCCAACACATACTTTTTAACCTTCGGACCTTACTTGAAAAGGACCTAACTGTATGCAACCCATATGCTTCTGGAGCCTGACAATACCACTACGACAACATTAGTATATTTTCATAAATTTGTAATAGTAAATTCGCATTTTTCTTGTAATTAAACTACATATTTACGGTTTTTGGATTTCTCCCTTTACATGTGCTGTAAGACACCGCTTCTTGCCAAATTTCATGATTCTAGGTGAACGGGAAATACCCTATAGGTTTTGATTCCCTTGTGAAATCGCAAAATATGCGACATAAACGGTCATATCTTTAGATCGCGTTGACTTACAAGTTTGATTTTTTCACAGCTGAAAGAGACCGCAGACCCGAGTATTTGATACAAATTTCAACTTGTTACCTTTACGCGTTCCTGAGAAAAAGGTCTTGACAGACAGACAGACGGACAAACAGACAGACAGACAGACAGACAGACAGACAGACAGACAGACAGACGGACAACAAAGTGATCCTATAAGGGTTCCGTTTTCGGTACGGAACCCTAAAAATTGGTAAAGGCAACGTTCAAACACAATTAGTAAGTAAGTTTTGTAGTAAGTAAGTTGTAGTAGTAAGTTTTGATAAATATCCCCGTTTTAAAGAACATATTTTATTCTTACACGCATTCAGTGGTTTGAATGACGCTCTTTTTTGGAAAGGAAAAAAATAGAGTCATCACAACATTAGAAAAATTATCTGATTTGGATCGTCTGACTCAAGTATTTCAAGAAGAAAACTGTGCTTTGCGTTATATAAAAATGGTACTCAACTTTTCTTGACAGTGTATAATGCTTCAAAATCTGAGGGCAACATCGATTACTTTCGATACACATAGTTTATCAAATCAACAAAATTAAATAAACCTGTGCAGTTATCACTTCTACTACCAACTAGTGAGGCAGTTCATCAACACATTATTCGTGTCTACTACCAAATTCAAACTTAGTTAGGCAATGATTTACAACCCCAGGAATGGGGTTGGGTTCCTACCGCCGGTAACAACACTTTTACCACCTGAACCAGATGAACTACTCACTTCAATGTTTTGCAACTGCAAGAATGGTTGTGGTTCAATGGTTTCACGTTATGAATGCAGTAAGTAAGGAATAATGTTCTTTAGCTTGTGGTCAATGCAATGGAAATGCATCCCTCAATGCATCATCATATTCTTCAGATGTTTATGAAGACAATGCATATGACCCTGAAATTAATGTCAATGATAACGAGGAGAGTGAAGATGAGAATGAGTCTGAAACTGCTGGCCCACCTGAAGAAGACTAAAAATTAAAAAGACAAAGTCAGTAAAAACAACATTAAAAAGAAAATATTTTCCATAATAACTTCCATAATAAATGCAAATACGATAGGAGGCAGAGAAAACGAGATATTCTCAAAAAAAACTGATTTTTTCGACTTTTGGCCATAAATATGTTGGCATATGTCACTTTTGAGACAACATTTGTAATGCTAAAATGAAGGATTATGAAGGATAATGATAAAATGAAGGAATTAGATTCCGGGGTGATATGATGGCTGGACTAAAACGTATTTTGCCATGTGGGTATTTATTTCTCGAGCCGAAAGTAAGGATATGTTCATTTAAATTGCCAATAATAGATTACACTGGTCAACAAAAAAAATAAAATTATTTGTTTCATGTGATTTTATTTATGTTTCTATCTCAAATTGACGCGTATTTTTTAAATATGGCAACAATTTTTCTCTAACAGCTTTGGTTTTTGAGTTATAGATACTATTTTTACTTAGATTTTCGTTTTTTATTGGACACTAAAATATATTTTGTTATGTTTTACGACATGGCTTCGTCAATAAGATGTGTGTTTAATCCCGATTGTTTTTGCTACATTTATGGCGAATATATATACTTGCAAAATATCGAAAATCTATATCGGACTTTGTAAAAACTGTGTATCATCACAACTTTACTTACAACAATACTACATCAGCTAGGTATCAACATGAGCATAAAAATCCACTTCCTGTACTCGCATATAGATTGATTTCCACAAAATCTGGATGATTTTAGTGAGCAGCAGGGTGAAAGATTTCATCAGGATCTTCGGATAATGGAAGAGCGTTATCAGGGGCGGTGGGGCTTACATATGATGGCAGACTACTGCTGGAGTTTGCAATGAGATCTACCTAAAGTCGTTCATTCAAGGAAATCTTATAAAATATCATTTGCTAGTGTTCAATGGAAATTTTGTTAAACATAATGCATTATTTTTCTGTATTTTTTTGTCAAAATAACAAAACTGTATATTTCAAAAAGTAAAACTCTTAGCAATTTCGCAGTATTTTTTTCATAGTCAGGGCCATAGAAATACCTAATAACAGAAAAAAAACCTATATTTTATTACCATACATCCCCCATTTACTATGAGTGTTTAGGGGTTCTGGAAATTCACTATTTGTTTTTACTGCTCAATTTTGCCTGTATACATATATACCCTGTATAAAAGTATACAGGGTATTTTTTCTGATTAACGCGAATGTTTTTAAACTTATAAAAAGAAAACTTTATTTTAGAATTACACTTATTCACTAACTTATATTAAGATCTAACTATTTCTAGATCTATATAAACTAATATATTAACAATTTCTAGATCTATTTCGATACTCTTAACATTCAGTTGTTCAATTAACTGCTTTTGGGCAATTGACTACCAAAAAATATAGGGCGTACGTGATTTAAGTATATGTAGATTTTGAAATTTTTTGAAAATAAAGGAAACAAAGCTAGTGTTGACCAATGTTATCAATTACATTTTTTTTTATATGGACTATATATGCAGGTGCAATTTTATTTTCTGCACGAAAAAAAAAAATGTGCGCGCCAATATTTTTCATGTGTCCAAAATCTATGTGCGCGCGCACACGCGCACCGCTTAAAGGGAACACTGCTTACATCTCAAAAACTGGAGATGTTAGAGGTGTGTAAATTGGTAAAATCGTACAATTCCAAAAATTTTACATATTTTTGCAAATTGGAAACGATTAGCTCGAAATTTAACAGACACATTTAGCAATATATGAATAAATAATCCTTGAAGCTTAAATAATTTCGGTCGTTAAACTTGTAAGAAAATCGAGATCAAAGTTTCGAGTCTTTCAAAAATTGATCGAATAGTTTTGTTGAAAATTTGGGAGGTTTATTTTCCTTGTAACTGCAAGTATCACACACAGTTTTAATCTGCATTCAATTTAGAATAATTTACAAGAAGATTCAGTCAATTTAGATTATTTTGGAAAAAACTTTCGGACGAAAAATCAAAAATACGTTATTTTGCGCGTTATTTATAATCGCTAACTTGGGGCTTTCGTTTCACCAAAACAGAAAAAAATTATTAGCAGTTTGTTCTATTCACAAATTCAAAAATGCACGTCTTTCGATGTGTTATATGTCAATATCCATGACATGTCAAAATTCACGATTTCGAAATTTCGTTTCTTCGACACCGCATGATTCATTCATTCATTCATTCGACCCACATTTTCTATTTTTACATGTATATCAAAACACGCAGTATTACAATGTATATCAAAACAGGCATAATTTTACACAAAATACGTTAACATATATCATTATACAATTTGGTCTACGATAAGTCAGGCAATCTTAAAAACGAAACAATTTGCAACCACCTAAAAACACCTTTTGTATATTTACAGCGAAATAAGAATAAAAAAGGAAAAAAAATAGTGGAATTAGTGTTAGATCTTCGGAAAGCTTAAAAAAGCCTTAAAATTCTGAAGTATAATTTGTTTATATATTTTCAAAGAATAAGACTAGATAGACCAGTATTTCCCAACCTTTTTTGTGCCATGCCCCACCTAAACCTTTCTAAAATTCTTATGTCCCCTTTATCTTAGCATTCTTCACATCAAATTTCGCATATAAGTTGCGACCATTCAGATGCGATGAACTGCGTTGTTTAGGGAGATTTAAAAGTGTCCGGGGATTCCGAGGTTAAATTGACGACGCCAAAAACCCAGTTGATATTTTGCTCTCGTCAAACGAATTTGTTTGAATTATTGGTTGCAATTATTTAAGAAGTTTTTTCTTTCAATTTTGGTACCGAAATCCATCTTTGCATTTGAATGGTTCGGAGCAAAAGGGATAAACTCGTGTCGAGTCCATTTTCAAATGCCCCCCTTAACAATCAAATTAGCAATTACTTTGCAATAATATTAAGCAATAACTTTGAAACCAACCACTCGATTTCATTCAAATTCGTCAATGTTTTAAACTCGATTCATACTCTTGATTCATACTTATTCAAGTAATAAGTATGCAAAGTTTGAATAACATCCATATGAAAATATTGGAGATAAAAAATTATATGCAATAGGGAAATAAATATAAATTTGGCTCAAGTAATTTTTTTCCGATTTTTTATTCACCGGACAATTGAGCTAAACCATTATTTTTGTAATTATTTTTGCACATTAAGCGAATTTTCAAATTTGTAAAACGCAACACCATTGGTTAAAACGAAAGTGACGTAACATACCATGTAAACAAGTCCGTTTTGTTTACATTTGTATGTCATTGCAGTCTTTTGGTTAGTAAACAAACGTCAAAAAGGTGACGTTAAAAATGAAAACAGCTGTAGTAAACAATGGATTGAACTATCAGCAGTAATTGACGTCATCAATAGACCGCGCGAAAATGGCGGCGTTTAAACAGCTTAAATTTTTTCTTTGTTTTAATTATTTTTAGGGTTCCGTACCGAAAACGGAACTCTTATAGGATCACTTTGTTGTCCGTCTGTCTGTCTGTCTGTCCGTCTGTTTGTCTGTTTGTCAAGACCATTTTTCTCAATAATGTGTAGAGGTAACAAGTTGAAATATGTATCAAATACTCGGCTCTGCGGTCTCTTTCAGCTGTGAAAAAATTAAACTTGTAAGTCAACGCGATCATAAGATATGAACGTTTATGTCGCATATTTTGCGATTTCACAAGGGAATCAAAACCTATAGGGTACTTCCCGTTGACCTAGAATCATGAAATTTGGCAAGAAGCGGTGTCTTACTGCACATGTAAAGGGAAAAATCTGAAAACCGTAAATATGTAGTTTAATTACAAGCAAAATGCGAATTTACTATTAGAAACTTATGAAAATACACTAATGTTGTCGTAGTGGTATTGTCAGGCTTCAGAAGCATATGGGTTGCATACAATTAGGTGCACCTCGGTTAGGTCCCAAGGTTAAAAAGTATGTGTTGGCACCAAGTTGTTTATTCTGAATTTTCTTTGTTTATATTCGTTATGCATTTCATCACGTACGCTCTTTATACATAATATATACAGGGTATATATTATGTCTAAATTTTGCTTGTTTATAACCGACATGCGACATACTCAAGTCCCGTAACATCCTGTATATATTAAATTTTGTCTAATTTTTGTTTATAATTTACATATACTTAAATCACGCACGCCATATATTTTTTGGTAGTCAATTGCCCAAAAGCAGTCAATTGAACAACTGAATGTTAAGAGTACCGAAATAGATCTGGAAATAGTTAATATATTAGTTTATATTAGATCTAGAAATAGTTAGATCTTAATATAAGTTAGTGAATAAGTGTAATACTAATATAAAGTTTTCTTTTTATAAGTTTAAAAATATTCGCGTTATTTAAAAAAAATACCCTGTATACCTTTATACAGGGTATATAGGTATACATGCAAAATTGAGTAGTAAAAACAAATAGTGATGTTGCAGAACTCCTAAACACTGATAGTAAATGGGGGATGTATTGTAATAAAATATAGGGTAGAATTCCATCGTACGACAGCGGCATCTTGAGGTTATGCTTGCAGCGGTACTAAGATGGTCGTGATTTCAGAAGGCCCACTTGTCAAGTTAATTGAATGTGCTTGCTACGTTCTCCACAAAAAAATATACCTACAACACAACACAACACTACACTACAACACAACACTACACCTACAACACAACACTACCCTACAAGTTTGTACGGAACCCTCGGTGCGCGAGTCATAACTCGCACTTGGCCGGTTTTTTTTTTTAACTTAATTACAACATTTTTAAGCAGTATTTATATTTTTTACTATGTTATAACACTGTTTAATTCACTGTTTACACCAGTGAATTAAAATTACAAAAAAACATGCATATTCCCTATTGTTTATTTTGTCCGACTTCGTAAACATGTTGACTTATTTCTTGTCTTAATATCTCATTATTAGTCTTCATATTACTCTCAAGAAAATTAATATTTCATTAACATTACTGACGTAATTTGATACTGAATACTGAACTGATTCTGAAGTAATTTCACTGATTATTAACTAGCTATAGCTGCGGGCTGTAACTAGGTTAATATAATATACTCAAATTCTCGGAAACCTCAACATTTTTATGAAAGCGCAGTAAAAGTAATCTCTATTAAACAAGTGACGCATTTACCTTGGCTGTGATATAAAAAAAAATAATTTCAAGAATATGAAGAAATAAAGAAATGTTAAAAGCTTACGTCGCTTCATACTGTAACGTTCTAAAACTGAAAAGTGAAAGTTCAAATACAGTCAAACTTCCATAACTCGAACTTCTGTAACTCCAATTTTTTTATAACTATATAATTTTTTATAATTCTATAATATTTTTAGAAATTCATACGTTTAGATAGCATTTTACATATAATTTAACTTCCATAACTCGAATTTTCCCTAACTCGAATTTTTCCATAACTCGTAGTAAAAATTTGTACAATGATAAAATTTTACATAGAAAATAATCTCTATAACTCCAATTTTTTAACCGCTGACAATTCTGCCAAAATTTATTATGTCGAATATTGTCTACCATAAACCATAGTCCATAGTGCCCAATAATGTAATCCTCGGGCAGATTACACTATCGACATTTTATTTTTCATATTTTATGATCACCAAAAACTCGAATAAAGCAAAACTAAGAATTTACCAGCGGGTGTGCTGTAGGAAGATTGCGACAGGATATTATTCTCCCGAGTATCGGTAATCCAGAAATAGACGATATAACCGAAGATCACCCAAAAGGTGCTATATATTAATGAAATTTTAAAGTTTAAACTAATTGTTGCTTCTTACCTCTGCCGTACCAATTGCAAATATGAGTGGCCACAAAAGAAAACTGAGCCCGTTCAGATCCGCGACTAACAATTCAAGGAATGTCTGAAAGGCTCTCTGCATCCTGGTCAATTGTTCAGGAACACTTAAAAACGATTGGCAAAGTCAATAGACAGGATGTGTGGGTTACGCATGAATTTTGAATGAATGAATTAAACGAAATTTACAAACAACAGCGTCGAATGATTTGTTCTTCATTATGAGTTATTGCCACCTGGTTAAACAATAACTGGAGAGGTATACCGACAACAATTGACCAGGTTGAATGAGAAATTAAGTCAAAAACGTCCGGCGTTGGTTAACAAAGAAGGCATAATATTGCTTCACGATAATGCAAGACCACATTCTGCGAAAGACACCTTCAGACCAACAAATGGGTTGGAAAGTTTTGCCACATCCGCTATATTCTCTAGACCTGGATTTCCACTTATTCAGATCATTAGAACATTATATTCGGAATAAAACATATAGAAATAAAGATGCCATCGAGAATGACTTAAACTCATTTTTTAATCAGACACTTGAACTTTTCAAGAAGGGTATTCAAATTCTGGTAAACGTTGTCAAAAGGTTATTTCCAACGATGGAAATTATATCTTGAGTTAATGATAATAAAATTTTGTAATAAATGATTTTTAACTTTTTTGTAAAACAAAAAGGATTACTTTTCAGTACCCCTAATAATTCTATAACTCCAATTTTCTATAACTCGAATTTTTTTACATGAACTATGGCAATTCGACTTAGGGAAGTTCGATTGTATTTGACTCTGATGAAGTTATCGAATCGTTCAATTTAATTATTGAATGGTCAGATAGTGTTGAGTCTTGCGCCGGGAAGGGGGTGGCGTCCTCCCACTTTCAAACCTAAGTAGGGGTACTTGTAAATAGTTAGTAAGAAGTAAGAGATAGTACGTAATAGAACATCAAGAGAAATGGTCCAAAAAGGGAGACCATTAGAGTTATATATATATATATATATATATATATATATATATATATATATATATATATATATATATATATTTACTGATCTATAATAAATAAGTTGTACATAGTGTACACGGTGTTTAGAATTATTAGCACCTTCCCAACAGATAGTGTCTTCCTATTAATGATAAGAGGAAGGATAAGAAGGATAGGAAGAATAAAAGGAGGAGTCTTCTAAGGAAAACTCAAGAAAAAGCAGTTATTAAAAGGTTTCAATAAAATTGTTGTTAGAAAATATGTTATTTTGATAATAAATATGTTACCGTTCAAATATTTTACTTTGACCACTCATCTAGATATAATCAATATGTTATAAAGCCAACATTTTTAAAATGTTGTTTTCTGCTGCTCTTGTAATATAATAGGTATACTTTAAAGAGGGATTAAAGTGATCCTGTTATCAATAAACACATTGTTTCCATTTTCATTTTCTATTCATCCGCAAATAGAATTCGTAATGGAACTGTTATTATGCACGGGACGAGTTTCGGAGGTGGCGGATGTTAGGTATTCAGTGGTCCCGCGGGATGCAGGTGAAGCATCACTATGCGGGTCACACGGGGCCATATATCAACCACCTTCATCCCTGCAACCGCCGTCTCCACGGGGAGACCCCGCTCGACGACGTCGACGTATTGAGAAATGCGTTTTAATAAAATCCGCGCTCACGAAACCGCCCCCCTTAAAAGTGGCCGTTTCGTTCAGAGTGGTAACCCCTTTCAACCCACGTCTTGCATCTGCCGATTGATGCTGATTTCAGACATGCTTGGATTACTGAACGACTTTCAGTGGAAATTGTTCGAGCATCAAATTTATTTATTTATTTTTCTTCAACACATACAACTTTTGATTTTGGAAATATTCCTAACGATAAAAAGCTTTTAATATTTTGCATGTTTGTAAATGTTGTTTTAATTACACGCCTTTACTATATTGTCTATTTGCTTCTTTATATTCCAAACTTTGTACTCGTGTTTGTTTAATAATAAATGGACTGAACAAGCGAACCGCTCGCAAATTACAAACTATTTTGCTTTCTCTAAATTAGTTTAGAAATGCCGCCGACAATCATCTATTTAGAAAACAATATTTATACTAAACTAATTTAGAAATAATAAAATAAAAAACCGTTTATTTCTTGTAAACTGTACATTATTCTAGGAAATATAGTTTCTTAGTTGTAATGTTAGTGTTGTTTCGTAAATATTAGTATGGTTAGTTTTACTTAAATGGTATGTAATGAACTCAAACCTTTTACCGTGCTTAACGGCTCGCAGACATGGAAATTCACTGCCAAAGCTAAACGTCTGTCAATGAGGAATAGAACGTAGTATGTCCAACATAAATAAACTGGACGAAATAAGACATACCGAAATAAGGAAATTAACAAAATCAACTAACTTTTTGAGCTACACCCAAAAACTCAAATGGAAATGAGCAAAGCCTTGCAGACTAGATTTGGACTGTCAGAACGACACTGTGGAGCGACCCTCTAAACCAGTGGTTCTCAAACTTTTTTTGCCGCTGCACCCTTGTTGCGCTGAAAAAATCTCGCGGCACCCTTGAGGTCGTCCATTAATCACGTGATGTTTTTCTTTCCAAAACAAACCGTTTTTGCGAAATAAATTTGCAAACTTACTGCGTTCTCCATTTAAACACATGTAAATTGAAAATGGAATTTCAGAGAAGGGTACCCCTCCTTAGAAGATTACAAATTTTACATATTGTATTTTTTTCTTTTGTGACTAAATCGAACGATTTTACAAAATTTGCAAAGAATACTTATTTGTAGACACAGACAAACTTGGTGAGAAAAAGCAAGAAATCTTTGAAGCAAAAATAATTCGCCACGCAGCCCCCATTGGAGGCGGAGCTTTCAAATTCGGTCAACGGATACTTCTGGTAGATACCCATATTCGATAGAAGTTTCATTGAAATCTATGAAGGGTTAATACATTTTTTCGCTATTTTTGAATATTTTTATATTTTCGAGTTCGGTTTTGGTTGGAATTCGCGATTGTTAAAAAAAATATTTTAGTAATTTTCACACTACGTGGAACAATAAGATTTTACACATTTGTATAGAAAGGATTATTCTATCAAACCCCGTTGTGTATTTTGCAAAATATTTGTTCTGGCGAACCGCCGCCCCTCAAATTCAAAGCAGCCCAGATGGTAAGATATTTAAATACTTTACTATATTTTGAAAAATGCAACAGATACATTCAAAAATCTTTCAGTTTTAGAGTAGACAAGTTCTCAAACTATTGACAAGCTCTTAACCTATTAACAAGTTATCAAACTATTGGCAAATTGTCAAACTACTGGTAAGTTGTCAATCTAACGGCAAGTTGTCAAACCATTGACAAATTGTCAAATTATTAAGTGGTTCAGTTATTTTCACGCTGTTGTCAAATTATCATCAGATATATGACACCTTGTTGTCAAGTATTTATCAAAATGTTGTCAAGTTAATGACAAGTTGTCAAGCTATTGACAAGTTGTCAAACTATTGACAAGCTCTTAACCTATTAACAAGTTATTAAACTATTGGCAAATTGTCAAACTACTGGAAAGTTGTCAATTTATCGGCAAGTTGGCAAACGATTGACAAATTGTCAAATTATAAATTATTTCAGTTATTTTCACGCTGTTGTCAGTGATTATTATCAAATATATGACACCTTGTTGTCAAGTATTTATCAAAATGTTGTCAAGCTAATGACAAGTTGTCAAGCAATTGACAAGTTGTCAAACTATTGACAAGCTCTTAACCTATTAACAAGTTATCAAACTATTGGTAAATTGTCAAACTATTAACAAGTAATCAAATTATTGGAAAATTGTCAAACTACTGGCAAGTTGTCAATCTATCGGCAAGTTGTCAAACCATTAATAAATTGTCAAATTATAAAGTAGTTTAGTTATTTTCACGCTTTTGTCAAATTATCATCAGATATATGACACCTTGTTGTCAAATATTTATCAAAATTGTCAAGTTAATAACAAGTTGTCAAGCAATTGACAAGTTGTCAAACTATTGACAAGCTCTTAACTTATTAACAAGTTATCAAACTATTGGAAAATGGTCAAACTACTGGCCAGTTGTCAATCTATCGGCAAGTTGTCAAACCATTAACAAATTGTCAAATTAAAAAGTGGTTTAGTTATTTTCACGCTGTTGTCAAATTATCATCAGATATATGACACCTTGTTGTCAAGTATTTATCAAAATTGTCAAGTTATTGACAAGTTGTCAAGCAATTGACAGGTTGTCAAACTATTGGCAAGCTCTTAACTTATTAACAAGTTATCAAACTATTTGAAAATTGTCAAACTACTGGTCAGTTGTCAATCTATCGGTAAGTTGTCAAACCATTAACAAATTGTCAAATTAAAAAGTGGTTTAGTTATTTTCACGCTGTTGTCAAATTATCATCAGATAAATGACATCTTGTTGTCAAGTATTTATCAAAATGTTGTCAAGTTAATGACAAGTTGTCAAGCTTTTGACAAGTTGTCAAACTATTGACAAGCTTTTAACCTATTAACAAGTTATCAAACTATTGGCAAATTGTCAAACAACTGGCAAGTTGTTAATCTATCGGCAAGTTGTCAAACCATTAAAAAATTGTCAAATTATAAAGTGTTTTAGTTATTTTCACGCTATTGTCAAATTATCATCAGATATATGACACCTTGTTCCCAAGTATTTATCAAAATGTTGTCAAGTTAATGACAAGTTGTCAAGCTATTGACAAGTTGTCAAACTATTGACAAGCTCTTAACCTATTAAGAAGTTATTAAACTATTGGCTAATTGTCAAACTACTGGAAAGTTGTCAATCTATCGGCAAGATGGCAAACGATTGACAAATTGTCAAATTATAAATTATTTCAGTTATTTTCACGCTGTTGTCAGATTATCATCAAATATATGACACCTTGTTGTCAAGTATTTATCAAAATGTTGTCAAGTTAATGACAAGTTGTCAAGCAATTGACACGTTGTCAAACTATTGACAAGCTCTTAACTTATTAACAAGTAATCAAATTATTGGAAAATTGTCAAACTACTGGCAAGTTGTCAATCTATCGGCAAGTTATCAAACCATTGACAAATTGTCAAATTATAAAGTAGTTTAGTTATTTTCACACTGTTGTCAAATTATCATCAAATATATGATACCATGTTCCTGTGCATTGAATCGAGATTTCGCGCTACCGCGCGCATATTGTCTTGATTTATCTGTCCGCTTCGCGGTGGGCAACCTAATCTAACCAAGGTTAAACCGACGGTCCTTGCCACTTTGTTCTATATTGAATCGGGAGTTATAGAGTATGTTGTCTTGATTTATATGCCATTTTCTCGGCGGACAACCTAATCTAACCGGGGTTAAACCAAAGGTCCTTGCCAAATTATCCAAGCGGACAGAGCTTCGCGGTGGACAACCTAATCTAATCAAGGTTAAACCAACGGTCCTTGCCCCTTTGTCCTAGATTGAATCGAGAGTTCGCGCTGGCGGGCGTATGTTGTCTTGATTTACCTTTCCACTTCGCGGTGGACAACCTAATCCAACCAGGGTTAAACCAACGGTCCTTGCCACTTTGTCCTATATTAAATCGAGAGTTCGCGCTGCCGCGCGTGTGTTGTCTTAATTTATCTTTTCGCTTCGCGGTGGGCAACCTAATCTAACCAAGGTTAAACCGACGGTCCTTGCCACTTTGTCCTATATTGAATCGAGAGTTATAGAGTATGTTGTCTTGATTTATCTGCCATTTTCTCGGCGGATAACCTAATCTAACCGGGGTTAAACCAAAGGTCCTTGCCAAATTATCCTATATTGCATCGAGAGTTAAAGGATCGTAGGCCTAGAATATAAGACCGATTCGTAGCACTTCTCTAGCATCTGGCGTAGTACGAAAATCTGGTCTGTTGTCGATTGACCAGTACGGAATCCGCATTGGTATTGTTAGGTTCTGCGTACGTCCTTATGGGAGATATCAGGATATGTGACAGTATTTTATAAGCAGTGTCTAGTAGTGTAATAGCTCGATAGTTACTGCATTCCAACTGATCACCTTTTTTTGTTTAAAGGGTATATAACCCCTACGTCCCACTCTTCTGGCATTTGTTTTTCATGCCAGACTTTTTGGATGATTTGTAGCATGGTTTCTTCCAATACTTCTCCACCAGCTTTGATGAGTTCTGCTATGATAGTTTATATTCCAGGAGCTTTGTAGTTTTTCAGCTTCTTTGTGGCATCATGGATTTCCTGCAAGTTGGGCGGTTCGACCAGGTCATAATTTAATTCATCTAGCTCTTCTGCTTCTTGGTTATCTGAGCCTAGGAGTTTGGAGAAATGCTCCACCCACCTTAACTTGAAAATGACTTATTTACACAAATTAAAAAAAGTTGACAAACTGAAATATGATGATGACAACAATGGAGACATTAACGGAAATGATCTCTATGAAGAAATAAAAGTGTTCTGTAACATTTTCTATGAAGGCATATGTGATTGGTCACCATTAGAATGCCTTAAAACAGGAAATGAATTTCCCAAGTTAAGTATAATCTTAAAAATTTGATTAACAATTCCGATAACCACTGTAGAACGTAGTTTTTCAAACCTTAAAATAATAAAAAAAGCTATTTAAGATCCACAATAGTGTTGCTTTCAATAGAAAATTAATTATGCGAGGACTTAAGTTAAACTGAGATAATAGATACAAATTTGCTAATCAACTAATTTTGTTTTCTTTTATATTAATATATTATTATATTTTATTTCTTCTATACATATGTTCCTTTTTTGTATGTATTGAAAATTAAAGAATTTATTTAAACTTAAAACAAACGGAACACAGCCTGAATATATAAATATATTCAGCCTTTCCCGAGCTCTATAACAATTATTGAGTCTTTTTAGGACTACCAAAACACCAATTTCTCCAATTCTTAAGAATTTATTTGTTTGTTCACTTTTTTTATTTACTGGGGGCCCAACCTCAATATTTGTGCCCGGGGCCTCAAAATCCAAACGACGGCGCTGTATAACACCTTCGACCTTATTTAACTTGATAGAAATGAAAAGAAATAATGGTAACATACCTTTTTATTTAGTACTTATTTGTAGTTTTCGTTAGGTTTAAACGTGAAAAAACGAAATGAATGAAAGCTTCTATGAGAATGATGTGACGTTTAATGATTGTTTGGAAATCACGGAGTACTATATTTAAAAATGCAGCTCTCAACCAATCAACGAATCGTAAACCAAACGCTCATGGGTGTTTTTGAATTATTACATAATATTAATCGCGGATTGTTACATATGTGTGTGTTTTGATGTATTTACATTGTCCACGAACTGTGTAATAATGGGCATTTACAACGTTTAATTTTGTCGATTAAATGTTGATACATTTAATCTTATCGGTCTAGTCTTGTCTGTCTATATTTGTTTGTCTTGTATCGTTCATCTATAACATCTAGCCTGTTCCTTACTAATTTTGCTCATATTAATTGATTATATAACTAATTAAAGTATTGTAATTGCGAGTGTATCAATTAAGTTTTCGTAATAATCATCTGATTAATTCGACCGAGATCTTACCGTGGAGAATGGCTCGGACGGATGATTTTAATGTGCCGAAGAAGCAATAATTAGATCTAACTGTATTAATTGCTCCAATAATTCTCAATGAATCGGTTTATCATATTCGGTGCGATTAAACCGTAACGAGACGGCACACTTTCTACAAGAAAACTTTTATTAATAATTCATTTATGCGTGCATAACAGTTTTTTTTTTGCTCGAATTTGTTAATGAATCGAATTAGATATGCCCAATTTATGTCGTTAACTATTTGGTTCGAATAAATTGGTTTAAACAATATTGCCTTATGTTTCAATCAAACTGTTTTTAAGATTATCTAATTTAATTTTATGAGAAATATTGCAAGGATGGATGAAGTTTCTCAGCGCAATATAAATTATGTCGTCGTCGTTTATTGAAAATAAACGAGTCGCGTGTTTTTTTTCTGTTTGCGGTTTTCTGTGACGAAATTGAATTTTTATGGCATTTGATAAACATAAGATCTGATCGGATAAAAGGTTTGCTTGAAGGGGTTGTCAGATTTGCGTTTATATTAAAGAAACTCGCGGCTGCTGCTGCTCGCTCCCTTTCTGCGCCTTCCTCATTGTCCCGAATGAGTTATTATTTTTCACAGATATTTATTTATAGGGACACGTATTTATCTTCTGGAAAAAGATTGTTTTGCTCGAGCATAATTAAAGTTAAAATAAAACGAAAAGTTGTAATTGCAAGATTTTATAATCAACACGAACAGAAGGAACAAATGAAATATTTACAATGATTAAATTTTATAATTATAGTAAATAATTAATCTATATAAATAGTGCAAATTATGATATTATTTCGCTGAGATTTTAGTGAAAATTCAATTTATCATATTAAGATCACGGTTTCAGCTCAAATAAAATATTTAAGAATCCAATATTGATTAAGAATCAATAGTTTTATTATTACTGATTTTTCCAACGTTTTTCCAACGAAAAGCTTTTAGCATATTAGTACTATTAATTGCCAAGGGGAACAAAATCGGTTATAATGAAACCTTAGAAGAATATAAAGGAAAGATTTCACAAGAAATAATTTTTCTATAACATGTAAGATTTCAAGTCGCGCGCGAATCGACCAAAATTGCCCCAACAATTATATATAAATCGTTCCGACTGCAGAACACGTCCGGAAATAATTTCCTGAGCATGTCTCCCGCGGAATCCCTCGTTTATTAGTTCCTCCAGTCTTTAAGCAAACAATCTTATGCTGGCACTTTACACATCTCCGTCAAATAAGGGCACGCGGAAAACTTTTTGCAACGCAAAATAAAATAAAACTTAATTGCAAAGTTCCATTTTGCCTACCCGCAGGACAAACACGCGTTACACTCATCAATTCGATCCCGTCATGAAATTTAATTTCCCCCGAGCAGATGCGTTCATTTGTGAACTTGCGGCGGGGCGAGTCGAAGGGGGCTAATCGCAACAGCAAACATATGTAAGCAATTAGGTGAGGTCAATAATACCGGACAAAATACCGCCATTCATTAACGAAAACCGCGTGCAAAATGCTACCTATACCTACAATAATTACGTTCGCAACAAAATACTTTGGATTCGTATAACTTATTAAAATATTGAAACAAAAATAATGGCTACAGCCTATAGGTAGCTTAATACAGGTTAATACTTTTGAAATATCGATAATGTAATGATCCCATTGTAACAGATCCCATGAAACTGTAATAGTATATTACGTAACGAAAGTTGTAAAAAGCATATTACGTACGAGTGGAGCAGTGGAACAGTTAAAGTATAGTACATGACTCGAGTTGTAAGGCAATTACGTACTCGCGGAATTACGCACTCCCCGCTTCGCGGGTCGTGCGTAATTCCGCGAGTACGTAATTGCCTTACAACTCGATTCATGTACTATACTTTATCTACGACGCTAATTTGTTTCTGTTTAATAAGAAAAATATGTTTGATGTAACAAATTTATTTCTTATTAGGTACATTATATAACATTATAATAAACCAACAGTTATATTTTTATATATAACTGTTACTCGACATATTATTTAACTTGATAGAAATAAAAAGAAATACATTCCCAATGGTTGCATAGCTTATTATTTAGTACTTATTTGTAGTTTTCGTTAGATTTAAACGTGAAAAAACGAAACGAATGACAGCTTCTATGTGAATGATGTGACGTTTAATGATTGTTTGAAAATCACGGAGTACTATATTTAACAAAAGCAGCAGCTCTCAACCAATCAACGAATCGTAAACCAAACGCACGTGTGTCTTATCAATTATTACATAACATTAATTGCGGAAATAAATAATGTTACATACGTGTGTGTTATAATGTATTTACATAGTCCACGAACTGTACAATAATGGGCATTTACAGTAGTGGTCGTAGATAAATATAATAATACGATACCAATTCAAATCAATTAGACATGAAATTTATTTATCTCGTCACGTTTTTTTAGTAATCACGTGAAATATCTCGTCTGAAAAACAATGTTTAATTCTGTACTAATATCATAGAAATGAAAATGTATAAACGCATCTCTTCTGAAATTTACAAATACAATTTATGGTTATTATGGTGAGATAACTGTAATTTTCAATATAAACCAAGAAAATCTATTTTCCAAGTAAAATAATATCTGTTTTAATAATTTCCAATTTTTTATACCATTTATTATATTTACCAATTATTTATACCTGGTTTATATTCCCTGTCGCGAGTTTGCTTGACACCGATTCTTTGATAACTTTCCGTGCACGTAATTCTCACCAAATATCTCGAGGCTGTGAATTGTCTCTCTGATATCCCGAACCTTGTGTTTGCAATGCGACGAGTGCAGATAGCACTTAGAAAAAAGCTCATAAAACCTAAATTCATGTGAATATTACAGCAACATATCTAATAACTTAAGAATAAATCCACCTTACACCTTAGGGTAAATAAGGTTATTAATTGTGTATGTATGTAACTTAAGAATAACCATAAAATTAAACATTTTAACATTTACAATTAAAGAAACAACACCAATAGTTAAGGATAATAGGAGATAAGATTGCATCCCGATTGCATAAGATTCCATGCAAATTCAAGTTGATGCTTAAAAATATTTTCGATGAAATGGAAAAATTCATTTTTATTAAAAATGATTGCAGAGGTTAGGGAATTTTCCATTTTTCACACTCAGTGTGGATTCTTCGTCGCTGCGCGGTTAATAAAACTCGATAATAATGATTTATCCTGTATATACACCCGAAACGCCATTTGGAATTATGAAATACTCGTTTTCTCTGGCGACTCTCAAGAATTATTAACAATGCCATAACATATATATCGTGGCTGCAATTAGCAAAAATGACTAACTAGACATGGACAACTTTAACTAGCTATAGGCCAAAGCTTTGCTTGCGTGCATTTTGAGAATTAGATTTTTTGTCCAATTCCTATGAATATAAGTAGATGTATAAATACTTTATATCAGTAAAATTAATTCAGGTCAGCTTAGTTTAGCAAACTAAAAGTAACCATTTTTTTTAATTATTCTTTTCTACCACCTTTTCTGCATATTTGAAAAATGGTAATACGCCCATTTTTCATTATATTTTTAAAGAAGAATTTAAAAAACCCGGCCAAGTGCGAGTTGTGACTCGCGCACCGAGGGTTCCGTACAAACTTGTAAGTAAGGTATCTTTTTTTCGTGGAGGACGTAGCAAGCACATTCAGTTAACTTGACAAGTGGCCCTCCTGAAATCAAGACCATCTTAGTACCGCTGCAAGCATAACCTCAAGATGTCGCTGTCGTACGATGAAATTCTACCCTATATTTTATTACCATACATCCCCCATTCACTATGAGTGTTTAAGGGTTCTGGAACTTCACTATTTGTTTTTACTGCTCAATTTTGCCTGTATACCTATATACCCTGTATAAAGGTATACAGGGTATTTTTTTTTTAAATAACGCGAATATTTTTAAACTTACAAAAAGAAAACTTTATTTTAGTATTACACTTATTCACTAACTTATATTAAGATCTAACTATTTCTAGATCTAATATAAACTAATATATTAACTATTTCTACATCTATTTCGATACTCTTAACATTCAGTTGCTCAATTGACTGCTTTTGGGCAATTGACTACCAAAAAATATAGGGCCTACGTGATTTAAGTATATGTAGATTATAAACAAAAATTAGACGAAATATAATATATACAGGATGTTACGGGACTTGAGTATGTCGCATGTCGGTTATAAACAAGCACAATTATATACCCTGTATATATTATGTATATAGAGCGTACGTGATGAAATGCATAACGAATATAAACCAAGAAAATACAGAATAAACAGCTTGGTGCCGACACATACTTTTTACCTTCGGATCTAACCGAGGAGGATCTAACTGTATGTAACCCATATGCTTCTGATGCCTAACAATACCACGCAACACAATAGTGTATTTTCATAAGTTTCTAATAGTAAATTCGCATTTTTCTTGTAATTAAACTACATATTTACGGTTTTCAGAATTTTCCCTTTACATGTGCTGTAAGACACCGCTTCTTGCCAAATTTCATGATTCTAGGTCAACGGGAAGTACCCTATAGGTTTTGATTCCCTTGTGAAATAGCAAAATATGCGACATAAACGGTCATATCTTTTGATTGCGTTGAATTACAAGTTTGATTTTTTCACAGCTGAAAGAGACCGTAGACCCGAGTATTTGATACAAATTTCAACTTTTTACTTCTACGCGTTCCTGAGAAAAATGGTCTTGACAGACAGACAGACGGACAGACAAACAGACAGATAGACAGACGGACAACAAAGTAATCCTATAAGGGTTCCGTTTTCGGTACGGAACCCTAAAAATCAATTTTTTATTACTCATGCGTGCGAATTACTTCGTGACGCACGTTTTTTAATACGAGAAATGCCACTTCGCATTGTTTTTCCACATAACCTGGGTAACGCAAATATTCAATATCGCTAATTTACATTAAAAAAAAAAACAAATAAACGAAAATAAAATGAACACAATCAAGACCTCGATATTAAAAAAGTAACGTGAAAGTGTCAGGTTTTTTTTAAGTGTCATCTGTCAATCAACCGAGAAAAACGTGTAAAGTTGAGCAGGTATGTTCCAGGATTGCGCTTGAATGGGTGACCGCTTCGGATCACGCTGTGACGTTTTCTAAGCAGACATACGTCTAATTTGACATTTGACAGGTGTCAACTGTCAGTTTTGTGAACACGTAACAAATTTCAACGGTCGTCGACACTAGACAGAGAGATTCTATAGAAGTTAAAAAAAATACAATACCAAAAAAAAGTAAATAATTACTCAAAGAATAAAATAATAAATTTTCTTTTTTACAAAATAATAATAAAAGTTACAAAATAAAAATTAAAGAAAACGTTTTAAAATGTGTGTAAATTCTATGGTGATCCTCATCCACATGAAATCCACACCACCGGAGACAATTGAAAAAGCAAATTCTGCATTTTTGATTCACATTTTTTTTTTTTTGTTGGCCGCTGGATCCCAAACTTGTAAGATACATCTCCTTGTATGAGTAATAAAAAATGTTGTTTGCAACACGGGCGGTATTGTCAATTGCCCTCTGGAACGAATTTCGCTCTCGCGTGAAATTGACAACTTTCCGCCCTAGTTACAAAATATACTATTCACATCAGTAGGGAAAGATAGTATGTTCTGGAGCCTCCTCACTCCTCGCCCCCCACCACTACCCCCACTACTACCCCCAGCTTTTAATCCGCTTTTAAACAGCTTTTTAATCAGTTTTTTAATCAGCTTTTAAACAGCTTTTGAATCAGCTTTTTAATCAGCTTTTAAACAGCTTTTTAATCAGCTTTTAAACAGCTTTTTAATCAGTTTTTCATCAGCTTTTTAATCAGCTTTTAAACAATTTCTTGCAGCTTTTTAAACAATGGGGTAGTAGTGGGGGTAGTTGTAGTAGTGGGGGGCGAGGAGTGAGGAGGCTCCAGAACATACTATCTTTCCCTACTCACATCTCTAACTTCTGCAGTGTTTGAGATGTAAGTATCCCTCATTTGCAAGCTTTCTACTGAGCCTGAACATAATACAATGTTTATGTATGAGAAAATCAGATCTCTATTATTTATATATAACTCTATTTATCTATATCAATTTCATCTATAAAGTTTATACAAAAAAACAAACCTATGGCGCTACATCCCAGGACGGGCCTTGGTTTCCTCCCACAGCCTACACTTGTGCTTGTCTTGAGCATGTCTTGATCTTAGACACAAGTGTAGGGGAACCCTTAGTCTACGGCCTGAGTGCCCGCTCAAACAGGGCGTGGAGCGGGGCGTAGCGTGCAGCGTGCGTCTCAAACACATGGTCTTAGTAGCAGCCGTTACTGAGTAAGTAAGCGAGCGGTGCGTTTGGGTTTGCGTGCAGCGGAGCGGGCAGCGTGGCGTGCACGTTCATCTCAAATCAGTTTGTGTTTAGCGTTCCTCTACAGCGTGCAGTATGTCGTTTGAGGAAATCGGATGCAGCTGCACGCTGCACGCCCCGCTCATAACTCAGGTCAGAACATTGGACGCCCATTGCCCGCTTAAACTGCACGCCCCGCTCGCCGCTCAACGCGCTTTCACTCAGGCCGTAGCCTTACAGTTTTTAACGTGGATGGTGAGCCACTAATCGGGGGGGTTTCGTGGTAGATTTTTACTGCGATGACTTTGCCAGAGCCATCGACATAAAGTTTATACACAGCGAGATAAAATAAGAACAGATAATCTAAAAACCCTTTTATACATAGAATAATTTAATATATTTGTTTATTTTAATTACATAGGCAAGTAAACAAATCAATTTCCTAATGTTTGCTTCGTAATTAAATTTATTATTTATTATTCAGCTCCTCAAAAGTTAATTTAGCTCCGGAGATATTTATAAGGCACTTAAAACGTTCCTTTGAGTGCAGGATAATTTTAATTATGCGCGCAGTCCTATCTCGCTTCCTACAAAGGATCACATTCATTTTTCTGTCGAGTTTTTTTTTTATCTCTGGAAAGTTTCCTTTTCTTTTTTTTTACAATCAGTGGAGCAAACTGGTTTTACCGTTTGGACGGGGAATAAAACTGAAGAATAATCGGTCAAGAATTGTTGTAGTGGACGCGTGTTGCGATTATGCGATACCCTGATTGATGGGGTGTTTGATGGACAGTTGTTCAACAAGCCGGACAAGCGGGTACAACACGCGCACTCTGCTGCCCATTATAATACCGACAGATTAATTAATTGACATCTTTTAAAATTCAAGCCTCAACAACATAATAGAACTCCGTTTTTACAAAAGTTTTTATTAAGGTGAATAATTAATAATTTAGAATGACGTCCAAAAATACGAAATAAAGACCGGTCCAGACGCTCCGTTTTGCACAACCTTTTGTCTGCGCAGTTCAACACGTTCCAGATAAAATGTTATAAGGAAAAGTGCGCAGATAGCGCTAACGATAGGGAAAGTGCGCAGTTTTGAAAATTGCGCGGAGACGGTACAGTTGCAGAGATAACTGAGCTAAAGAGCATAGATATCCATGAACTGTGCAGACAAGTCGGCGCATGTATATGGTAGCTCCGTTTTCCGATTCATTTTGTTCAAAAATGACCAGACTAGTACCTCCTACATGACGATTTCACTAAAACTGTGCGAAATATACAAATATATGCACTGTGTAGACGCTCTACAAATTGCAACGTATTCATTCCGTCTTAAGACTGCGCAGACAAAAGTTTGTGCAAAACGGAGCGTTTGGACCGGCCTTTGGACAGGCAAGAGTAGACAGGCAAAACTAGAAGACAAGACTAGACATACATAAGACTACACAAACAAGACTAGAGAAATAAGCCTACATATGTAAAACTAGAAAGACAATACTAGTTAGACTAGACAGACAAGACTAGACAGACAAGACTAGACAGACAAGACTAGACAGACAAGACTAGACAGACAAGACTAGACAGACAAGACTAGACAGACATGACTAGCCAGACAAGACTAGATAGTCAAGACTAGACAGACACGACTGGACAGGCAAGACTGGACAGACAATACTAGACAAATAAACTAGATAGACAAGACTCGACAGACAAGACTACGTTAAATAAGACTATACAGACAAAACTATATAGACAAGACTAACCTCCTGACAAGACTTGAGTGTGTCGGAAGAAGTTGAAAGTGGTTTGGAATCTATTTGCAAATATCGGATTGTGGATCTGTTGAGAGATATATGGTGTGAAGGAAGGAAAAAAATTTAAATTAGACCCGGAGGGAAGGAACTCTCCGATGCGGATAGAGTAAGACGTGTGGCGGCTGGGTCAGAGCCGAAACGTAATCTGAGGCCGCATTTGTCACGCCAACGGATCTCTTCTCCCCCAGGGAGAATCGCAAACTGTCGACAACCGAAATATTTTCTTTGTCCGGGCATCGATGCGTTTCTAAAATGTTGAAAATTTAATTAGCGCTAAACAAGAAATGGAAAAGTATCTTTTCAGCAGAAATTCTTTTGAATTATAAACGGAATTAATCTTTATTTATTAATATTGATTTTTGGAAGATGGTAGTGTAAAAGAAGCTAATAAAAAGCAATTTTCTTTTAAATATTTTATCTAATCCAAAATTTATAACAGCTTAAAAAATGACGCAACATAATCTCCCCTTATATATTTTCTCGTAAAGTTTATAATGTTCCCAAGAAGTGGGTTATCGCGAAACTTTTCTCGAACAGAAAAGATATTGACCTCGTCCGCTGCATCCCGAGTTTATCCGTCTCTTCGTGTTTGATTCATTTATCGAGGTGAAAAATTTAGTGTGCAGTGTAGATAGCGTCGTTTGTAAGGTCCAATGCACGTCATTTTAAATATTTCAGGGCAGCAGCGTCAGGACTTGTGAGCGAAGTTTAAAAATTTATTTTTCTCGGTCGCTCAACAGCCTCTGACCCAAATACAAACTTGTGCTTGTGCTGTGTATATATAGGGTGAAATTTATTTTACGTCTGCCGGGTACACAGTTTTATGTGGGCTGCCCAGAATATTTTAGTTTGAATTTATTTAAAAGGATTTTTGTTTGTTTTTTCGGTTGGGAATTTAGTTAAAGAATGAAGTTTATTCTACCATCTATTTTGTAGGTGCCTTTAAATTTTCACTCATTTCGTTTCTTTTATTACGGAAATATTTCTGATATTATTTATCCTGAATAGTGTATACCATAAATGTTTCTAAAATATTGTTATAGCCAAACAAATCGACGGTCACTGCGTACATAAAGACAAAAATGGGATTTTTTTGAATTGCACAATTGTAATGTTGAATAAAAAAAAATAGAATATAGATTTTTTTATGTATTTAAAATACATAAAATACATATTTAGAATACATTAAAAAAATCTATAATTTTTTTTATTCAACAACATAATTTACAATTAAAAAAATTATATTTTTAACATGTCTTTATATACGTAGAGACCGTCGAAATGCTCATATTTAAAAAATTAGATAGAATAAATTTTACAAATTTATATTTATACGGAACACAGCGTGAATATATAAATATATTCAACCTTTCCGGAGCTCTATAACAATTACTGCGTCTTTTTAGAACTACCAAAAACAAATCTCATGTGAAATTTGTCATTATTTGTCATAATTTGTGACAAATTTCACTTGAGATCTGTTTTGGTAGTCTTAAAAAGACTCAGTATTTGTTATAGAGCTCCGGAAAGGTTGAATATATTTATATTATTGTTTTAAGTTTGTATAATTATCTATAACGTAGGGTCGTTTTACCAATTCTATCTTATCATTTAAAGAATAAATTTTGTTTGTATGCCTAGTCTAGTTTGTATGCCTAGTCTTCTTGGTATTGGTATTTATTATAATAATATTATAATAATATTATAATAATATTATAATAATATTATAATAATTGGTATTTGTTATTTCTAATCAGATATACAATTACAATTTAACTTTATCACTTGGTGACATTTATAAATATCTCCGTCGGTAGCAGATAACATTTTGTCCACTTCAATAGGAATAATACGCATCTTTTTTCAAAACGATTAATTAATGCCTGTCTGAAATATCCCCAAATTTCGATGTTAACAGTCTGCAAATCCGGCAACATTTGTATCTCGCGTCGTATCAGTTCCTTATCTCCCCCATGCACCCAAATAGTTTACGTCCCTTCGGTGAACCGCCAGTCGTATATTAGGGCTGCATAGAACCGGAACTGTCGTTCGGCCCCCGCGCTAACCATTATGTCCTGTGATCCTTATGTTTTTAACACTCAGCACAAATAAATAGACTATAAATTTACGAGATGGAGATATCATCAAATTTATCATTCTGAATACAACTCACTAAATCATACTAAACGGGAGACTATTGAGGAAAATCGAGCCCTTCCTAAGGAGCTTAATACTCTCCTAAGCCTAATAATCTTAGGGGGAGATAATAAAACCTTCGGATGGTAAAAGTAAAACACAAAAAAATCGATCTAATTTATAACGTGATCAAATATCAGTCCGAAAAATACGATATTACCTGGTTGATGTATTAATAGACGGCATTATACAATTTCAATATGATTGTAGATCTGAGTGAATAAGTTAGCAACATTTGATAAAGGAGGAATCAATGTAAAGGAAATATAAATGCGAAAAGCTATTTCAACTGTTATTGAAAATATAGATCCGCATGCGACGAGATCTAATATCTAGGCATAGTCCTGGATGCAAAACTGACCTGGAGCCAACACCTTACAAGAGTGCCCAACATGTGCAAAATGGCATTGATGGTGACCAGCAGAACACTTGACATATTGTAAGGCTTAAAATAAAGTGATCACACGTCCCGATTTTGTCGGGACAGTCCCGCTTTTGAAGATTTTGACGTCCCGCCGATTTTTAAAAATGTCCCGCTTTTTAGAAAATATCTGCATTTTTTATTATAAATCTAGTGTAATACATAAAATAAGATTTTTCCACATATTCCCATAAAATCTCCTTTTTTTGTGTCACCCACTGAAATTTTTAATATCCTCGAATTGAACTGTCTATTCTTCAAGATGTTTCAAGCGGTTATTATAAAAATTTCTGACTGCTTTCAGAAAATCCGGTCGTTTAATGGCACCTTGTTCCGAAATTTGAATTGGGTGACATTAAAAAAAACCGGCCAAGTGTATGTTGTGACTCGCGCACCGAGGGTTCCGTACAAACTTGTAAGTAAAGTATCTTTTTTTGTGGAGGACGTAGCAAGCACATTCAGTAACTTGACAAGTGGCCCTCCTGAAATCACGACCATCTTAGTACCGCTGCAAACATAACCTCAAGATGTCGCTGTCGTACGATGGAATTCTACCCAGTATTTTATTACCATACATCCCCCATTCACTATGAGTGTTTAGGGGTTCTGGAACTTCACTATTTGTTTTTACTGCTCAATTTTGCCTGTATACCTATATACCCTGTATAAAGGTATACAGGGTATTTTTTTAAATAACGCGAATATTTTTAAACTTATAAAAAGAAAACTTTATTTTAGTATTACACTTATTCACTAACTTATATTAAGATCTAACTATTTCTAAATCTAATATAAACTAATATATTAACTATTTCTAGATCTATTTCGATACTCTTAACATTCAGTTGTTCAATTGACAGCTTTTGGGCAATTGACTACCAAAAAATATAGGGCGTACGTGATTTAAGTATATGTAGATTATAAAGAAAAATTAAACAAAATGTAATATATACAGGATGTTACGGGACTTGAGTATGCCGCATGTCGGTTATAAACAAGCAAAATTTAGACATAATATATACCCTGTATATATTATGTATAAAGAGCGTACGTGATGAAATGCATAACGAATATAAACAAAGAAAATTCAGAATAAACAGCTTGGTGCCAACACATACTTTTTAACCTTCGGACCTAACTGAGGAGGACCTAACTGTATAAAACTCATATGCTTCTGGAGCCTAACAAAACCACTACGACAACATGTGTGTGTATTTTCATAAGTTTCTAATAGTAAATTCGCATTTTTCTTGTAATTAAACTACATATTTACGGTTCTTAGATTTTTCCCTTTACATGTGCTGCAAGACACCGCTTCTTGCCAAATTTCATGATTCTAGATCAACGGGAAGTACCCTATAGGTTTTGATTCCCTTGTGAAATCGCAAAATATGCGACATAAACGGTCGCATAAATTTGATCGCGTTGACTTACAAGTTTGATTTTTTCATAGCTGAAAGAGACCATAGACCCGAGTATTTGATACAAATTTCAACTTGTAACGTCTACGCGTTCCTGAGAAAAATGGTCTTGACAGACAGACAGACAGACGGACAGACAGACGGACAACAAATTGATCCTATAAGGGTTCCGTTTTCGGTACGGAAAACTAAAAAGGAGATTTTTTTGGGAATATGTGGAAAAATCTTTTGAATATATTAGTAACCATTTTCCGAAAAATAATATTTGCGAAAATGATCTTTTTTGATGAGGCGTTATTGGTAAAAGGATACGTTATGTACTACGTTACGAGTGCACGCCAGAAAATTTATTTTCACTACGTCTATGTTTTTTGTTTAATGACGCAAGTTGTTGCCATAGTAACAACAAACAGAAATCGTTTAATAATAAAACTCTATTTGATTTACACACAACTTTTATGCAAGATTTGGATACTTTTACACACTATTATAATAATGGCGTCCTTCACATACAATAATGTCATTTTGGTGTGTGAGTAGATAAAATATATTTTTTTGAATTATTGGTCTGCTTTCATAACTAAATTATAATTCTCATTTCATGGCTAATGTGGTCACTTTAGCTTAAAACCAAACATGGTACACTGTTGTATAAGACGGCATTAAAGCCCATCTTGACACATGGGTCCCCAATTTTGATAGACCAAATATTTTTAATAAATCTAGAAATATTGTATAGTAATTAAACAAGAAATATCTAATCTCTAATAAAAATTGACCAATTCTAAATTATCGGTTCAATCAATAACCTGCTAAGTTCATGTCTCTCTCACAAAATGACAAAATCAAAAACATCTAAGTAAATGCTTTTCAAGTAAATGGTTTACAAATTGTTGTTCATGGAAGCAAAGCTGTGCTAATGAGAGATAATTCTCGAAACGCGCCCACAGATGGTTATACACTTAAGGTTAAAAACACATGGTGGTAAAGACATGGTTTTAAAAACAAACTTATTCTTATGGTTTTTGTTGAGTGCCACGAAGATGAACTGAAAGCTATAGAATAACTTACAAATTTCACATGAAATTTGCTTTGGTAGTCCTAAAAAGACTAAGTAATTGTTATAGAGCTCCGGAAAGGCTGAATATATTTATATCTTGTCTTAAGTTTATCTAATAATAATATTTTAATTCAAAATAATAAATCAATATAAATGTAAATTGCGTAAAATCTAAATTATCTGTCATAGTTATGAAGCAAAAACAATAAATGTAATTAAAGTGAAACAAACGGAAGTCTAAAGGAATTTTAATTCCATACCAAATTAAAGACATTTTCTCTCTGATGGCGTAAACTTTCACCCCAGATGAACAACAAACGCATATCTCCGCTATAACAATTGATTGCCGACGAATTGGCAAAAAAAAAACCGGCACATATTTCAACACTCATTTATTATCACACGCCATTATTTACGAATGCCAAGACGGAAATTTCATTTATTCCGCCACAAATATTGCTTAAGGAAATTTCTCTTGCGTTAATAAACGCGATAGAAGAATTTATCACGGAAAGGCGTTTGCCAAACTGTTTTCCCGAATTTCCAGCAACTGGTACTAGTTGCAATTGGCAGATTCATAAATAACTGTTTTCGTTATAAAATTCATGTTGATGTCGTTTATATTAAACATTTCTTGTTTTATTGCCAGATGTCGGATCTCAAGAATAATAATCCAGGTAATTAAGTGTTTCGCACTGTATAAAATTGTAGAAAGTTGAAGTACATGTAAATTCATGCGTGAGAAAAGATTGAAACTCCACAAAGGAAAAACAAAATTTAAGAGAAGGCTTAAGCAAGGCTAGATTAACAATTTAATTGACAACACTTCACAGGAGGTTGTCAAAGCGGCCCTCGAAAGAAGGAGTATCGACAGTACTAATGCCTTGATCACACGTAACGAGTAGAGTGGCGAGACAGAAAACTCGGCCGAGTACTCGGTACATGTAAACATGTCACCGAGTACACGACCGAGTGCTCGGCCCAGTAAAAAAGGCGAGACAGTCACTCAGACCCCTTTTTATTTACTAGGCCGAGTGGCTGCCCCCACTCCTACCGCTACTGACTCGCTGTCCCACTCGGCATGTCTGAACAAATACTCTCCTCGTTTGTCAGTACGGTGACGGTGGCTAGTTTGTTTGTTTTAATTTTAAATACTACAATTGAAACGTTTGATGAAGTATTGCTTTATGTAATTATAAATTAATTTTGGTTAAAATTTTAAAGCAACTTGAAGCTTTATCTTTGCCGGTATAGATTCCTTCATTATAGTATTTTGTTTTTGAATTAGAGGACTTATATTTTTTAATAATCCATTAAAATGTTCTACATCCATAGGTGGGCACAGTTAATCCAAAAGTTAACTTTGTTAATCGTTAACTCGTTAATAAAAAAGTTAACTTCGTTAATCGTTAAAATTTCGAAAATTAACGAAATTTAACGCAAGGTAAAGTAAACCGTTAAAAGTTAAGCATCCCTTTGGGATGGGATACATTGGTAAATAAAACAAAAACAAGTAGATAGATTAATTGATTTAATTATTACAAGCGACAGTAGCGACCCGCCCTGGTTTCGTACGTGTAGTACTAACTAATATGGAAAAAAAGGCTTTTTATTGTATTATTCATCGTCTTGGATTGGTCCGAGTATTCTACGCAATACTTTCCTCTCAAAAATGTCTATTTTGTTGCCAAAGTTGTCTGGTGTGTGTCAAGTCCCAGGTTTTGCAACCATATGTGGATATTGGTCTCACAATTATTTTGTCCATCTTTATTTTTTGTGTTTCTGTGCACGTGTTTTGATCGGAAGATATGTGCGAGAGCGAAGTATGCTCCGTTTGCCGCTGTCGTTCTGGCTCTTATTTTTGCTTCTTCGCTTCCGTTGTTTTCTGGGGTCAGCCCTAGATAGTGGAAGCTGCTGACTCGGTCTAAGTTGTCTTGTGTTGTTATCGCCATTGCCGTTGTTCTTGCCTGCATTAGCACTTTCTTTTTGTTACGTTAATTTTCAGCCATATATGTTCCTGGCTGCTTCCTTCAGGAGGGTGTACGCTTTTTCTTCTGCGGCTTTGGTTCGGCAAATTATGTTGATGTCATCGGCGTATACCGCTAGCTGAACATTTTCTAACTACCGGTTCTACCGCCAGGTTGAAGAGGGTCGGTGCTAAATCACCTCCCTGCTTCAGTCCCTGCGCGTATGTGAATTCTTCAGTTAGTTGTCCTTGTACGCGCACTTTTGCCGTACACTTTTCCATGGTCATGTGTACAAGTCTTGCCAGTTTCCCAGGTATGACGAGTTGCTTAAGAGTCGTGTACAACTTAGTGCGATTGACCGTACCGTAAGCTTGTTTGAAGTCCACAAATATGTTGTACACAGCATAGTGCATTTGTTTTACATAGTACATTTCAACATTTGTTTTACGGTAAATAGTTCGTCAGTTGTGGACCTGCCTGGTTTGAACCCGAGTTGACGCTGCTTTTACTTTTTCTTCAAACTGTATATATTTGGATGCATGCGTCCTTTTCACATGTTGTTTAAGATTATTAAGACTAGACACGTGAGCCTTTATTGTATAAACTTTAATCAACATAAATCAACTTCCGTTCTCCAAGTTTTGACTGAAATATAAAATAATCACTCAAGTGCGGCCAAGGATTTGATTCAGCTTCACTTTCAGAGCTTTGCGTACTTTGAGTAGAAGTAGTAATGCTCATGATGTACACTTGTAAATGTTACACCATCACTTATTTCCAGCAATAACCAACACAAACGAAAAGGATAAATAAATCCGATTAATAAAATATTAATGAAGTCGGTTAAAAATGATGCAAACGCTAAAGAAGTCAGGTTATAATAACTTATCGTATTCACTCGCACGGAGCAAATAATCAACAGGGTCGCTTTATTTTTTTCGGCTATATAGTTTCTCGGCTCTGGATTTTTCCTTTTTTGAGCAACAGCGCCGCGCCGGTGCGGTGTACCCGCGTAGCTCGTAATTTAATCAAAAAATTACAACATGTCAACAAACAACCATTGTAACGGACTAAAGTTAACGTAAGTTCAATTTAACGGAAGTTAACAAGAGCGTTAACATTTTCTTGAGTTAACTTTAAACTTAATCAGCTAAGCATTTTGTTAACTTCGTTAATTAACGGTTAACGGATTAACGAGTTAATGCCCACCCATGTCTACATCCATTCTCAGTAGCGCTTTAAATTCCCCTGGGTCTTCTAATTCCAATTCCCGAAGTAGATTGTTACTTGCTCCAAGTTCGGGTCTCCTCAACATCCAACGCCTTGTCAAAACGCGCTCAATTAAATGAGGTATAAGCATCTTAGTGCATTTTTGAATCAACCTTTTACTATCCATCATGATCACTGACTGACTCACCCGGCAAAAAAATTAAAGCGTGTGAACACATACTCGCCCACTGAGGATGAGACTCAACCCGAGCAAAACTACGGTGATACCATTTACTAAAAGGAGAAAACTAAACTGCCTACAGCCCATACTGTTAGATGAGAGGGCAGCAGAATACAAACAGGAGATAAGGTATTTGGGTATCACATTAGATAGCAAACTCCTATGGAATAGACACGCTGAGGCTGCGGTAGGTAAAGCTAAACTCGCCCTAATGGTGTGTAGAAATCTGGCAGGATAAACGTGGGGTTGTAACCCATAATCCTGTGATGGATGTACACCATGATAGTGAGACCTGCAATCACTTATGGCGCAGTTGAGTGGGGAAGTAGAATCAAGTTGGCCTATATGAGTAAACAGCTTGAGAAGAGGGGGGTGTGTCTGCATCACGGGGGCGATGGAGTTGTGTCCGACAGCAGCAATGGAGCTGCTGTTGGATCTAATTCCGCTGCACCTTGTGGTGGAAAGGGCCGCCAGATCGGCGATTGTAAGGTTTAGCAAGGGAGGAATAGGCAGAGGTAAAATAATCGGGGGCAGAGACCGAAACAGCCTCGCTGCCAAGATTCCCTGGCTGGAAGCACCAAAAGACGAAATGGTATGCAAATACAGCTTCGAGAAAAACTACACAGCAATGTGTAGTAGTAAAGCCGATTGAAGCGACGAATCCTCAGCATACCACATACAGCAAAGTGCTATCAAGTAGTATACAGATGGTTCGAAGACAAAGGAAGGTTACTGATGCAGGAATGTTTGGACCTCGTAGCAAGTACTTCAAATTCATGGGAAAATTCTTCCAAGCATCTTCCAAGCAGAGGTACACGCAATCGAAAGGTGTGCACGGTTTAACCTCGACAGGAATTATCGCAAGAAACGAATTGCTATCCTGTCAGACAGCCAAGCAGCCATTAAGGCCATTTGCTCATACACCATCAAATCCAAACTGGTATGGGACTGTGTGAGGAAGCTATACAAGCTTGGCAAAGATAATAAAGTAATGCTATACTGGGTACCAGGACACATTGGTATAGACGGAAACGAAAAAGCAACACCTAGCAAACAAGAGATCCAGTTGTCCCTTTATAGGTCCGGAATCCTTTTTCGGAATGAGTGTGAACACCATTCACAAAAGTTTAGATGAAGAGAACAATGGATGAAAACCTGGAAAGAACTTCCAGGGCTAAGACAGTCCAAAATGATGCTGGGACCTTTTAACCAGAAAAGAACAAAAGCTTGCCTGCAATTAAACAGGAACAAGCTTAGAATTTTAACAGGAGTCCTGACGGGACACTGCAGACTTTGGAAACATCTCAAGAGCCTAAGCCTAGAGGAGGATAACGGATGCAGATTCTGTGGTTCAGCAGAGAAAACCCCATACATCTGCTCAAAGACTGCGGAGCACTGCTCCGCAAGAGACAGATGTACCTCGGGGCTCACTACTTGAACACAGAAGAGCTGAAAGCCTTAAATCCCACCCAGATCATGAAATTCCTAGAGGAATCAGGATTAGAGGAGGCACTCTAAATGGGTAAGTACACCAACGCTTAGAGGAAGAGGGTGGGGTACAATGGATCTATAAAGGTCGCAGTACAAGTCGTCACCACCATATCTACAATCTACAAGCAAGGCTAAATAAAAATAAGTCTAGTTTTGTTTTTATCTAGCCTTGTTTATCAATGTATTAAGTGTAGCAATTTATAAATATTAGTTTGTGAATATACCAAGGATATTATAAGCAACTAAAACATTTTATTAAAATAAATTTATATAAATAGGTTCAAGAAATATTTATTAATTAAATTGTAATTTAAAAGATACCTAAAAAATTGTAATTTTAGCTCCGTAAGCAAACAACGTCTGGAGCTTTTCATTAGCGCACATTTATTTGCTTTATGTACATTATAAATAGGTTGAAAAAAATATAATTTACGTTAAATTATTCAATTAAATACGTGTCTAGATCAAATAATGTTCTCCAATCAAGACCCTTTTGAGAACCTATCACAAATTAATTATCTATTTTTAAATCGTAATCCCAAACTTCATCCGAACCCAGTTATCTCACAGATAGATGAATTGAAAATTACCATATTAGAATTATCTCGGCGTGTAATATCGAGACGTTCAAAACATATTAAGTTAATTAATTTCAATCAACAACAATATTCATTAGTTTCAGATAAATTATTTATAATTAATTATGTTATAGAATATATTAATTTACATATTATATAATTATGTATAAGGCCGGATATAATTCAAGATCAGACAAAAAAAAACGGCCAAGTGCGAATTGTGACTCGCGCACCGAGGGTTCCGTACAAACTTGTAGGTAAAGTATCTTTAAGAGGACTTAACTGTATGCAACCTATATGCTTCTGGTGCCTGATAATTCCACGCAACACATTAGTGTATTTTCAGAAGTTTCTAATAGTAAATTCGCATTTTTCTTGTAATTAAACTACATATTTACAGTTTTCAGATTTTTCCCTTTACATGTGCTGTAAGACACAGCTTTTTACCAAATTTCATGATTCTAGTTCAATGGGAAGTACCCTATAGTTGTTGTTTCCCTTGTGAAATCGCAAAATATGCGACAAAGGGTCATATCTTTTAATCGCCTTGACTTACAAGTTTGATTTTTTCACAGCTGAAAGAGACCGCAGACCCGAGTATTTTATACAAATTTCAACTTGTTACCTCTACGCGTTCCTGAGAAAAATGGTCTTGACAGACAGACAGACAGACAGACAGAAGGACAACAAGGTGATCCTATAAGGGTTCCGTTTTCGGTACTTAACCCTAAAAACTAGACAGGATCAGACAAGATCGGATAAGGCCAGACAAGATCAAACGAGACCAGACAAAAATCAGACAAGACCATACAATATCAGACAAAATTAGAGAAGACTAAACAATATGAGAGAAAACCAGATAAGAGCAGGCAAGACCAGGTAAGACCAAATAAGACCAGACAAAACCAGACAAAACCAAACAAGATCAGACAAAATTAGAGAAGACCAGACAATATCAGAGAAGACCAGACAAGACCAGACAAAACCAGATAAGATCAGACAAGGCCAGAAAATATCAGATAAGATCAGACAAGATGAGGCAAAGCGATACGAGTCCAGACCAGTGTTCTCTCTAAGCTGTGCGCGTGTGCGCGCGCACATAGATTTTAGACATAGCGCACATGAAAAATATTGGCGCGCACAAATTTTTTTTTTTCGTGAAGAAAATAAAATTGCACCTGCATATGCAGTCAATATAAAAAAAATGTAATTGATAATTTATTATTGGCAATTAAAATGAACATATCTTTCCTTTCGGTTCGAGAAATAAATAACCACATGGCAAAATACGATCATATTTCAGAAAGTTGGCGTAGTAAAACTATGCTTTTTCATTTTTGGAAGTGGCGAATACTGTTGTAAAAACTGAAATATTAAATGAAATTGAAATGCACATTTTCATACTTTAATTGTTGATGAAAGCACAGACATTTCAACAATCAAATGTTTAAATGTTTATATTTGCAGTTTAGAAAATTTGATCAATATGAAACTGTTTTCGGTGGGATAATCTAATTAAAGACATACGATTTCTCTTAAATTTTTTCTGCAATTTTACAATTTTGTGAAGATATCTAAATTGATTTACAAAATCTGGTTATGTTTTCATCTGATGGCGCATCCATAATGCTTTGAAAACGAAATGGTGTAGCACAGAGGTGGACAAACCTTTTGGCTGTAGGGCAATTGCTGATGAAAATTGAATCGCGGGCCGCATTAAAAAGAATCTGTTTTATTAGTTATTTTAATGTGCGATGTCTATGAAATTGTGGCAGCTATATTAGAAGGAGGTAATAAGTAAAATCTACTTTGAACAACATGAAATGAACAACATGGATGAAATCCAATAAAGCAATTGCAGATGAGAATATCAGAGTGGAAATCATACATATGAAGAGATATCTAATAAAGAAAATTACGAAACTACTAAACAAATGCCTAAAGACGAGGAAAATAACAAAACAATGGAAAAAAGCTAACGTAGTTCTAATCTACAAAAAAGGTGATAAGAACAAGATTGAAAATTACGGGCTGATCAGTCTAATGTCACATATATACAAATTTCTAACAAAAATAATCACCAACAGACTATAAAGAAAATTCGACCAATACCAACAAAGAAGCAACCTTAACTTACAATATCCACGAAAAATCTAAACTTGTCCAACTTGAAAGAGGAGTACGACAAGCTGACTCCTAATCTCCATAACTCTCCACATTAGCACTGGAAAAGATTTTTAAGAAAACTGAGTGCAACGACAAAGTTATCAACGTCATTGAAACTCGACTAACCAATCTAAGATGTGATCTGATGATATTATTATCTTACTACTCTATCTAACTAGGCACATTGTAGATAATATTTGTTAAATCAATAATAATTGCAGACCAACAAAGAGAATCTAAAAAAATAGAGCAGAAAATGAACCTTTCAAAATACCTTACCAAATTACCCCATGTAATGTACTTAAGAACAGAACCAATAATAGTGGTTGGACAGGAAATCAAAAAGATAGAAGAATACATGTACCTAGGACAGAAACTTACTAGCAACCAACCCAAACAGAAGAAAAAAATAAGAAGGATAATAAGGCTAGGATGAAACTATCATTCATCCTTCAAAATAAGAAAATAGCACAACACCTAAATCAAGAGTTTTTGAACAGTGCATTTTACCTGTGATGACATATGGTACTAGAAACAGCACAAAGAGCATTGAAAAGGTCAATGATGGGGATTACAAAAAGGTACAGATGGCAAAACGAAAGAATATGAGCAGTAACCAAAGTCACCAATATTGGAGAGAAAGCAAGGAGTGATAGGATGAGATGGGGCAGGCGAATCATAGAATGTAGATCATAGAATAAAATGGTATGATGACCTCATAGCAACAGCCAGACTAGCATGGATCCAACTAGCACAGAATAGGAAAAGATGGAAACAATTTAGAAGGGCCTATGCCCAACGATGGACCTAACGACCTAATGGACCTAAGAAGAAGATTAGAAGGTAGTGACAGTGGGTATAGACATGCTTTAGAGATTTTTTGTATTTATGTTTATGATGGAATATGAATTAAGATCATTCATTGTGGGAACTAATTATAGATAAATTTTTAATAGCTTTCTAGTAATATTTTGGCACGACACGATCACGAAACCAGCATTCTTTTCTAAACCAAATTGTTTATGTTATACCTAGATATATTTTTTAATTAAAGTAAATTTTAAAATGCATCGTGGGCCACATAAAGTGTCGCCAGTGGCCGCATACGGCACGCGGGCCGCTCTTTTCCCAGGCCTGGTGTAGCAGCTAAATTAAAGCAAAATGTACTATATTTGGTACAACAACAATATGCTGTACACGGAGAAAATGTAGGTGCTTCGAATGCATGGAAAGAAGTAAAAGCCCAAAAAAAAATAAATCGAAACAGTGTGAACACATTATTCTTGAGATCCGAGACGAAAACAAGAAAATTTAAAGAGATTATTGAAGCTTTACAAAATAACTAATGAGGAGATGTGGTTGTCACGACATTTTGCAATAAAAGCAACTATTACAAATTATGAATCATTAATTGAATGTATTAATCAAGATAAAGATGATCCAATTTCCAAATGTTGTTAAAAAAAGTTAAACAACATTGAATTTCAAATGAATTTAGAACTTTTGTCTTCAATTTTAGAAGAACCCTATGTCTAAGAACTTCATGTCTAATTTTTTAACGCCGTGAATTAACACCCATAGACGCTTTTCAATTTGCTTATGCAAGAATTAATAAAATTAAGGAAAAATATCTTGAAAACATGGATGGTGCAATAAAATAAGCGTGCTTTAAAAAAATGCTAATGATTTAAATATAACTATACAAACAGATGATATGTTTCCAATGGATAAAGTAGAAGATTGGATATCATTTGATGGTTAGATGACTATAATTTAATGATGGTCTAGCACAGGGGTCTCCAAACTACGACCCAAGGGCCACATCCGGCCCGCGGACAGATTTTGTCCGGCCCGCGGAGAGCTAGCATACTAATAGCTAATGGTTTTGAACCACCGTCATTTTCTACAGCCTTTGACACAAGATCGACCACTACTTTATCTTTCCCACCCATGTTTTTGCCTCCATCAGTTGTAATACATTTCAAGTTTTTCCATCGAAGGTTCTTTTGATTAATGGCCATATCAACTCCTTTAAAAATATCTGTACCAGTAGTTGTGCCATGAATACTATACATATCAAGAAGTTCTTCATGCACTTCATAGCTTTTATCTACTCCTCGAATATAAATCAACACCTGAGCAGTATCTGAAACATCCGTTGACTCATCCAAGGCCAAAGAAAACCACTCAACATGTCCATTTTTGTCAAACAGTTGAGAGGATATATTTTCAGCGATGTTTTCTACCCTTCGAGCCACAGTGTTTGCTGACATACTGACAGTTTTTAATAAATTTACCTTTTCAGGGCACATTTCTTCGGCTACTGCAATTATGCATTCTTTGATCATTTCTCCATCGGTGAATGGTTTTCCACGTTTTGCAATTTCAAGAGCCACACGAAAGCTGGCACGAGTTGCAGCCTCTTGTTCAGTTTTGAGTTTTGTAAACGAAGATTGCTGCGATTTCAATCCGCGCTTCATAGCTTCGAATTTTTCTGTCCGCAAACTTCCTGTATATTTTGAGTAATTTTGAAAATGTTTTGTTTCATAATGACGTTTAATGTTATATTCCTTGAGAGCGGCTATGCTTTCATTGCAAATCAAACATAGCGCCTTGTTACTGGACTCAATTACGAAATACTGAATGTTCCACTGATCTTTGAATTTTCTGCATTCACTATCAATTTTTCGCTTCTTTTCCATACTACTAAATCACACACAAAAGCAACAATTCAAATCAAAATACTGTTACAAAGATGTCTTAAACTTAAACACGCACAAACACGTTTTAAGGAGGTACGCACTATTTTATTTCACAACAGTGTCATAGGAACTGACTTGTGGTTGCGCCACTAGCCTTCTTATATATTCCAATTACTGCCATCTAGAAGTGAGTGGAAGACACCAGAACTTTCTCGAACCAACGAGATTATTCTGTACGTGCTATTAGCGCCATCTGTTAGCGATAGAAGGTACTACCTATTTCCGCTTGTGTCCACCAGATGTCGTGTCACGTTACTCCTCATGGCTCGTACTCTACGACTAATCTAGAAATTACAGATAATGACAGGAAAATTAATAATATGCAGTGTTGCCGTTTTGCGGACTTTGGTCCGATTTGCAGTCTTTTTTAAACGTTGCATAGTTTTTCGGACTTTTTTTTTCATCAGTGGACTATTTCACTTTTTACCACCGGCAACAATGATAATATGGTTTTGGCCATCGGAACTTACTGGAGTAATCAGTATGGCCCTAAGGCTGGAAAGTTTGGAGACCTCTGGTCTAGAAAAACGAAACAAAGAAATCTATTGCATGAAAACTCTATGCTGATGATAGGAAAATCATATATGAATGACAGAAACAATGTAAATTTAAGTAAAGTCTATACAGAGTGGTTAAAACCAAAAGATGGGAGAGAGAAGTTATAAAATAAAAAAAAATGTAATTATTACAGCGTAATTATTAAATTTTCTTATTTTCCATTTGAATGGAAGGTGAAGCCACAGTAATTAGCTAAATTCTGACTTCACGAACTAATAATTTGACTTGATTTTAGAGTAGTTTTTTTCATTGAGTTCCTTTGAAATGTATGTAGAAGAAGTGTATGCTGTGAGAACGAGTCAATGCGTATAATTTGATACAAAATTTAGCTGAATATTAATTATTATTGTATTTTTTTATTTTATGCCCTTTTTTAATTGGCGCACACATTTTTTTTATTTTGGTAAAAACTGCACACACTTAAAAAAGTGCGCACACAGGTCACAAAAAATTAGAGGGAACACTGGCCCAGACAAGACCAGACAATATCAGACGAAACCAGACAAGAACAGACAAGAACATCTATGACCAGACAAGACCAGGCGAGACCAAATCACACGGACAAAACCAGACAAAATCAGACAACCGAACATTACAAGACCTGACAAGACCGGTAATACCGCACAATACTAAACAAGACCAGACAAGAGCAGATTAGAACAGACAAGAACAAATAAGAGCAGACAAACTTACAATTAGTTAATTAACTACAATTTTACCGTAAATATTCAACTCTATTTCAATTTCTTTTTAAAATCACAAAACTAATTATTATATTAAATCATGAATTAATGAATTTTGTATTTGTGTCGAGAAACAAGCACATTAAACAAGTCATTAAAAACATACAATTTCTGTAGAGTTCACTTTTAAATTTCTCTCTCCTCGGTTAGAAATCCATTGAATGCATCTCGCAAAATTACGTTTAGGCGATATAATTGAAAAGTGCTTCCTACACAATAAGTCGGCTCAGTCGTTTGTTGTAACACGATACGTGCACACGCAAACGGTGGCCAAGGTGCACGTCCACGAATCGGTCATGTTTTCACAATTATTACTGTTATTATGAGAACGGATATTTTATATTTAAAAGTTATTACATTCTGTGTAAAGTAAACGCGCGTTGTACGTTGACAAGGAACGACAGAACGTGCTTCAAGTTTGAGAAACGCAATCTTACTTAAATAAATCGCTATATTATGATATTTATGATAATTATTTTAAAATAACGTGCGGATTTGTTCCGTTTTTAGTGAATTAGTGTTGTTATTGTTCTTCGTTTTTGTCTGCTGTTTTATTAAAAGTCGTTTGAATGACATCTAACTGCGGTGGTAAATATATAAAATGTATTTATATTTTTTCCGTGAAAATGTAATTAAGTTAAAAGATTAAATCTATGTTTTAAATTGGAGCAATTGAATATGTTTAAAATTGCAACATTTGACTCAAACCTAGTTCTTTTAACTAATTATTATTTGGTACTTTAAACACTTTATTTACTATAACAATTATAAGAATTAATCAGCTAATGACTAATATATAAAAAAACATTTCGTTTTCTTATGTAAGCTTAAATATGGAAACAAATTAATTGAATTGAATTATCAAAATAAAGATAAATTACTTAACTTGTCATTAGGAATTAATCTGTATATAGAGCGCGGCATAGAACCGCACGATCATAAAAACTGAATTACTCACTCTATATCTGAGAAATCTTAAAAAAGGTTCTTTTCCTAAAATACTTAGGAGAAATACATTTTAGGAAAAGAACCGCTACTTACGTATTAACGCCACCACCGCTGCATTTTTAAATGCTGCCAATCTCCATCCTAAATTTTTATGATAAATCATAAAATAAAACATTTTATTAAAAAATTAAAACATTTTTAAAACTCAAAATACTTGATAATTGAGCTTTTAATGAACACCTCGGAAGTGTCTGCTACCGCTGTGTAGATCCGCTAATCTTGTTTACATAATGCGTATTACATTTGGTCTTTAAGAAACCTCACAAATAATAGATAATAACATATTTAATTAAATGTACAGCTAGACGTAAAATAACAATTCTACGGATCATAAATCGGTAATAAAATTAATGGCATATTATTGCAAAAAATAAGCAACATATGTTATATTTACATTTAGTTAAGAAATTTTAAAAATCATTCATATAGTTTCTTCAACAATTTTATCGGGTACTTACGTACTAACGCCACCACCGCTATATATTGGATCGAGAGTTCACGCTGCCGCGCGTATGTTGTCTTGATTTATCTGTCCGTTTCGCGGCGGGTAACCTAAACTAACCGGGGTTAAAAAATAAAAGTATTTTGAGTTTTAAAAATGTTTTATTTTATGATTTATCAAAAAAACATTAGGTGTAGATTGGCGGCATTTTAAAATGTAGCGGTAGTGGCGTTAGTACGTAAGTACCTTCATCGAAATTACATAGTCTTGTCTGTCTAGTCTTATCTGTCTAGTTTGGTCTATCTCAGGGCTTCTTAAACTTTTTTCATTCACGACCCCATTTATGATTGTGATTTTGTCGCAACCCAAAAAATATGAAATACAAAATTGCACAAAATGTTGTAAAATTGTATTTATTATAATAGCGTTTCTGCAATAATGGTATATATTCGAGTCTTTCAGTCCGTTCGAATATATTCGAGCGCAGCCGTTAAGTGATTAAGTCAGTGGTTCTCAAACTGGGTGCCGCGAGCGTATGCGTGGGGTACCGCAGCAATAATCAAGAAATGTAAAAGAATGAAGAAAATTACATGAGGAGGTAAACGAATTTGAGTTAGTCTACTTTTATTACTGAATTATGGACAATTGGCTAAAATGTGGGTCTTGATTGATGACAACTAGCTGATTAACTGATTTGATTTAACTGATTCAATGACAACTAGCATCGTCGGAGGCCCGAAATATCCCAGCAGACACCTGCGAGTCTAAATCATTCAAGTTCGTCTCCCTCAGTTCGAGAAAACGCACTCACAACCAAAAGATAATCAGAGCAACACAAGGAAATATGATCCTAGCTACTTCACAATGTTTGGCTTTGTTTCTGTTGGGAACGAATAAAAGAGGCCTTTTATCCAACAACTCACTGATGTCGATTAGCTGCTTAAATTAGGATACCTTTCCGACATCTTTGAAAAACTAAACGAAACCGCCACTTCTGTCAATGTTGCATTCTCAACTTACCCTTACATTAAAAACAGGTAGAGGAGCAAACTATCTGTATCAAGTGATTTGAGGGTGAAATTAACCAAACTTTAGATAAACTGAAAGAATCTTCCAAACAATTTAATTCAGCTCATTAAAGACAGTTGAGCATCAAATTTGTATTGTTTTTTTTTTATTTTCCTAAGCTTTCAAACCGATTTTAGGGTAGCCCGACATTTTTGTAGCCTGACAAGGGTGCCGCGATATTTTTTTAGCTCGATAAGGGTGCCGCGGCAAAAAAAGTTTGAGAACCACTGGATTAAATATACAAAAATGAAAGGAAAATCGTTTTTTAATGAGACGGATGTGTTTTTTTTTTACTGCATAATAAACTAAATCTTGGTGGATGTTTTAATTTGACATTGCAAGACGTAAAATATCTTCACCATTTTTTAGCGATGAACGATATTGGGATTTGCTATGTGGTAAAGCTAAAAAAGTAATTTCACATAAATATGTGGTGCTGAATGGCAGAAAAACATTTAATGCCATATTAGAGATTGTGGGAAATTCAGTTCTAGTTCCGACTAGTTCCGAAGTTCAATTAAGGGTTTTTTTAAAAATCTAGTTTTAGGTTGAAGTGACTCAAAAGCTCAGCATTCAAGCTCTTGATATCCATCTTACTTTTGTTTGTAATAATAAATTTGTATAGTGGGAATCCGTATACTTACAGAGATTTGAAAATAAGCGGCTGTTAATAACATGGCTCTTAATAAAATTTATAATCTCAGCTGTTGAGTTCCTCAGGAGTTTCCATCCTGAAGCACATAGTTCGATTCTGGTGCTATTTTTTTTTTTTTGCTGCGAGGGCCTCCTGAAGAATAAGGCAGTGCGTAAAAGTTATATGATCATAATGAGAGGCTTGAAAAAATGATGAAACCAATATTTTGACCCGTCATCGCTTTTGCACCATCCGTGCATACTCCACAGCAATTTTTACATTCTAACCCTTCAGTTTTTTTTTTAATTCATCTTCAAACTTATATGTTACTTATCAACATTTTCCGCCATTTTTTCGCCATTTTCAAACTCTCACAAATATATTTAAATATTTAACATTAAAATCTCCGCGAAAAAAGGAAACAAAGAAACAGATGGCACCAAACAAGATCCCCACAAGACAAAAGATTACTTAACAACTTAACTATGCTGTTAAGAAGACAAATCCAAAGATATAACGACACCACAATGAAAAATAATTTGCAATTACTAACCGCTGATAGCAGTAATCATTATTCCTTGTGGAAAGCAACAAAGAAAATTAAGAGACCAATTGTGCAAACTTCTCCAATTAAAGATGTAAACGGAAAATGGGCAATTAATAACGAGCAAAAAACTACAAGATTTACAGAACACCTAGCAAACACTTTCCAGCCATTAGATGTACCAGGTAATGATTTCTCCTTAAACATTGAATTTGTTCAAGAAGAAGAAGAAATTATGCTTGTAACCCCAAAGGAAGTTCAGTAAAATAAGTGCAAAAAAATCACCTGGCTTTGATCTAATAAATGGAGAAGTATTAAAAAATCTCCCACGAAAAGCTATTATTCAACTTACAACAATCTTAAACGCTGCTTTTAGATTAAAGCATGTCCCAGAGTTATGGAAAACTGCAGAAATGATAATGATAGCAAAACCTGGAAGGCTCCACACGAAGCTGCTTCTTATAGACCCACATCGCTACTTCCTATCATGTCTAAATGAACTTTCTGAAAAACTTTTCTTAAACCGTCTTATTCCTATAATAGAAAAAAATAACATAATACCAGACCATCAGTTTGGATTTCGACAAAAACATTCTACCATTGATCAAGTTCATCGGATAACTGCAGTTATAGAGAAATCTCTCGAAGGAAAGAAAGTTTGTGCTGCTGTATTTCTCGACGTAGGACAAGCCTTTGATAAGGTATGGCACGATGGTCTTATGTATAAACTTAGAAAAATGTTACCAAAACAGTTCTCTGATCTTCTGATACTTGTCAAATCGAACTTTTAGAATAAGGCAGGAAGATGCGTACTCAGAAATCAAAGAAATTAAAGCTGTGGTACCACAAGGAAGTGTTTTGGGTCCGACGCTATATTTACTGTACACTTGTGACACTCCACAACTAGAACACAATACTATGGTGACCTTCGCCGACGATACCGCTATTCTAGCTATTGGAGAAACTCACCAAGCAGCAACTGAGAAAATACAAACTTCCTTGAATTATATCCACGAGCGGACAAAAAAATGGCGAATTAAGTTAAATGAATCAAAATCAGTCAATGTGAATTTCACAAATATAGAACCAAAATACTATCCACTTACCATAAATAACAACCAATTACCTTACGCAAATACTGCAAAGTATCTTGGCATGACTCTCGATGCAAAGCTGCGCTGGAAGGCACATATCAAAAAGAAAATGGAAACCTTGGAAATTCAATATAAAGAAATTTATTGGCTAATAGGTAGGAATTCGGTCCTATCGATTCAAAATAAACTTCTCCTATATAACCAAATACTATACCCATACTATACCGATATGGACCTATGGTATACAACTTTGGGGGTGTGTCAAACAAGGTAACATCCAAATCATACAAAGGTTTCAGAATAAAATACTAAGGCACCTTGGTACATCAGGAATAGCGATATCCATAGGTACTTCGATATGTGGATATTGTGGATAATATTATTAAAAAACACGCTGCTGCTCACGAGCAGATACTCCATAGCCATGTGAATGTTGCGGCAGTCCAGCTACTAGAAAACATGGACCTATTGAGAAGACTCAAAAGAACTAAACCCTTCGAGATAGTGTTATCAATAGTGCCAATGTTACAAACTAAGAACACATGAACGAAGTGATTCGCCTTTACGTATTCTAAGATGACGTCAGTGGACAACATCATAGTTTTATTTATTTATTTATTTTTTCTAGTAATTTAGATCTAGTAATCTAGACTAGATTGTAATCCAATAAAAAAAAATCTAGCGACCCCAAGATTTCGCTAAGTGACCCCATTTGGGGTCGCGACCCATAGTTTAGGAAGCCCTGGTCTATCTGATTTGTTTTTTTTAATCTGGTCTATCTAATCTGGTGTGTTTAATGTTGTCTGTCTAATCTTATCAGTCTGTTCTCCTGGTAGTGTAGTTGACAACATACCCGCCTTTCAATGCGGGAGATATTTTTCGAATCCTGGTCGGAGAGGCGACAACTACGACGGTTTTCACTAACCGTCCGGGCTGCCCACCTTGAATAAATGCTAAATATGCGATACCGGATTGGCGCATATTGAAAACCAAAATGGAATAGGGAATTTAGTATTTTTATCAGTCTAGTCTTGTCTGTCTAGTGTTGTCTATCTAGTCAAATTCAAATTCAAATGCATTTATTGGCCAGTTGGATGCATACAGAATACATATAGGCAAGTCAGGAAATTGTTACATAAATTTGCATAATTCTAAAAATTCTTCTATTTTGTATGGACATTGGGCCACGAGAATATTTCTAATTTTTTTTCCAAAAATTTTGTATGATTGTTCTTGAGTTATTTCCAGTGGAAGCGAGTTGCAAGAACGTCAGTAGTTTTGCTGCCTAGCATAGTTCTAGGTTGAGGCGTGCACAATTTGAAACGAGTTCTGGTGGGATAGTTATGTTTATCCTTATTTTTTGGTATTAGATGCCTGTTTCGGTAGATATAGCTGGTTGTTTCTAATATATGTAAGCTAGGGACAGTTATGATGCTAAGTTCTACAAAATTGCGTCTGCAGGAGGCAAATGTTAGCAGACCTAGCATGGAACGTACAATCCTTTTTGGGCTTTCAGCAATGTTGTTAATTCAGGGGATGCTCCCCATTTGAATTTCAGCGTAATAGATGTTTATCAGTTCCTGCATTGTTAAGAATGTTTGTAGGTGTCTAATACAATAAACTTTCTTCTTGATAGTCCGGCATATGCTGTCGATTGTAGTGTGCCATGATAGATGTTGCTCGAAATGGACTACTAGGAATTTGGTGAAAGTTGCTCTTTTAAGAGTAAGTGGTCCTAATTGAATGGAAACATTAGTGGCGTAATCAATTCTCTGCGTCTGAAATATGATAAATTTCGTTTTCTCCAAATTCAGGTGGAGTCTATTCGCTTGTTATGTCTTTTATAAGTAATTTGCTTCTATCTGTGATTCGTTTAAGCTATTTTTAGATATTATTATAAGCTATTTTTTTTATATAGATTATTTTTAGATAGATTATTATTATATATTTTTAGATATAAAAAGCTGGCATCATCTGGATAGAGAGTACAGTAGCCATTTTGAGAATATGATACCAGATCGGCCAAGTATAAGACAAATAAAGTAGGCGCTAACACGCTTCCCTGAGGAACCCCTGTATTGGATATTATTTTTTAAGACTCGGTTTGGGTAGTGCTAGAGCGAATTTGTAGTTTTGTCTATTTAGACTTCTCTGTACTATCTTGTCCGTCTAGTCTTGTCTATCCAGTCTTGTCTCTCCAGTCTTGCCAGTCTAGTCTTGTCTGTCTAGTATTATCTGGTTTGTCTTGTCCTCTAAATTTGTACGGCTGAACCTTCCCATTATGAGTATATTAATAATTTGGTAATATTTTTGGTATATCGTGTTTGGTTTCAGTTAAACGAATATGAAATTTAAATGAGTCAGAGTAAACTACAGAAGGTAATATGAATAAGAGAGTGAAAAGGGTTTATAAAGTGCATGCGAAAATTCCCGTCTAAATATTCCCCGCAGACACACAGCCCACTGCTTCTGCGGAATTTAATAATATTCACCTTATTAAGTTTAAACTTTAAACAAGTTAATGCGCACTGGCGGAAGTTAATAATGAAGCGAGAAGCCAGCGCCGCAAGAAACCTTGCCCTTGCTGTTTCCGCCAAACTAATACAAATAATCGTATTTCGTTTTGGCGCGACGGCATAATTAAGATAGGGTAATTTTATGGGTCAATTTCATAGATAACGTGGAAGGAATCGCGCCGCATCTAAGTTTAAAAAAAAATGTCATATATTGTATTACTCTTTATATATTTTTTTTCTGATAACGAAGGTAAATAGATTGTTTATTGATGGTAATTATCCCGCCAGGCAAGCTATTTGTATGCTTGGTTAAGAAACTGCGTATTAAGTTTTTATTATGTGTAGTTGTACTAACTATTTGAGAGTGTTATCAAACTCAAACAATATTTTGCTACAGATTTTTTTTTAAATGTCATTTCCAGACGCTCTCTTCAGCGAATTCACGAAAATTTTGCATTTGTTCGCATACAAGGTTCTAGACAAACAAGACTGTAGTGTTAAAACTAGATAGACTGAACTAAGGTCTGAACTGAATAGACATGTCTAGCCTAGATACAAAAAACTAGACTAAATAAAGACTAAATAGGCAAGTCTAGACTAGATAGATAAGTTTAGACTCTTTCAATGCGGGAGACCCGGGTTCGAATCCTGGTCGGGGAGACAATAACTAGGGCATTATTATTTACAATAACTAGGGCAGTTTTCATTAACCGTCCGGGCTGCCCACCCTGAATGAATGCAATATATGCGATACCGGGGTGGCGCATACTAAAAGTCAAGGTGGAATAGGGGGTATAGTGAGACAAATTTAGACTGAATAGACAAATCTAAACTAGGTAGACAAGTTTAGACTAGATACACAAGTTTATATTGAAAAGACATGCAAACGATCTTGTCGCTGTGATATCGGCTCGGACACCACAGATCCTGGTGGAACGTATAAGACATGCCATAAACAAAATCGCCCTTAAAACAACGGAGATTGTCCTCCTTGTGATAATAGAAGTAGAAGGAACGATGGTCCAGAGTGTTAAATCCCGTAAATATATTGGGATACATATAGATAAGGACGTCATAATGATCGCATATTAAGAGGACATACGAGAAAGCTAATGTTACTAATAATCATGCGCATAATTCTTCTTCACGTAGTGTCTTCAATGCTTCAATACGGGGCTCCTATATTCGTCGCAAGCACTACGGTTCAATATATTTAAGAGAATGCTAGAGAACATAAATAGAAAGAGAAATACGTGTTGCGGCGGCCTACAGGACCGTCTTCATCATTGCCGTACTTGCCATAGCAGACATACCGCCTATAAAGCTACGCATCCAAGAAAGAGTCTCTATCTACGAGAGAAAGAGAGGCAATCTAAAAATCATATTGAACGCAACAAAAATGGCAACAGTTTGAATGGAGGACGAAAACCTCTATTAAGGAAGTACGCAGGTGAAGAGATAGAAAGTGGAGAGATCTAGAGTACCACTCAACCCACTTGATACCTGCTACACTACACAAGTTTATATGGATGACTATTATGCAGTGAACAATATTTACTTAGTTCTAGGTATCCTGTAAATGCCAGTTTTCTTGTACTTGTTTGACTTTGGATTGCCGTAAGCAGCTATTTCGTGACTTCTGGAATCTGGGAAACTATAATGAACAGCAGATTTACCTAAAAAATCTGATCCGAATTTGTGAAACTTTGTGAAACTTTATCTTCTGTGAAACTTTGGGTGTCAGTCAACGCCGTGTGCAGCTTTTGTTCGAGAAAATTGACAGCAATGACGAATCTGTAAAAGATAAACGAGGTGGGAAAAGGCAAAGACGGGAGTCTCAATGGAAAAACAAAATTATGGAGTACATATCGTCAATACCAGCTCAAGAAAGCCATTATAGTCGAAACGACGCACCCAATAGGAAATACATCCCAACAGAGCTTAGTGTGGTCAAGTTGTACAAAGGGTTTTTGGAAAAACACCGTGATGGATCTACTGAGCCACCTGTATCTCGGCAGTGGTTTAATGAAGTATTTTTGACTCAGTTTAATCTTTCTTTCAAGCCTCCGCGTGTTGACACATGACCGACGTGTGACTCTTTTAAAGTCAAAATAGATATTGCCCAAACTGAAGAAGTAAAAACATTGCAAGAGAACAAATGAGTAAAGATGGAATAGAATCCAGAAGCCGTGATTCAGATATTCGAGTGGTACAATTTGATCTCCAGCAACAGATGTACCTTAACCTAACCTAACCTAACCTAACCTAACATTAACCCATACACAGATGTACTATAGTCGGCAGCTTGCCTGCGTCAATATGGGAATTGATTTGGAAGATAAAGGAAAGGGTATCATGTTTCTCTGGAATGAAACTGTCGGGCAAAGGGGATCCAACGAAATATCTTCTTGTCTAGACAAGTTTTTCACAGCTAGTGAAATAGGACACACTACAAGTAAACAAAAATTAATTCTTTGGTCAGATAATTGTGGTGGGCAAAACAAGAACAAGGCTGTACTTGTTATGTACCTCGTTTTGATTGCGAACGTTTTGAAACATACCTTTCTCGCGTGTGATCGTGATTTTGCTATTATAGAAAAAGCAAAAAAGCGTTCAAAGCAACTTATTCCAAAAGACCGTTTGTCCAACCTTTTTTTTCCAAAAGACATTTTGAAGTTAAAACCGAGTTAAGTATTTCAAACCAAATATTTTTACATCTTCATTTGACACAACATAGCTCGATTTTTAGGTTACTGGGCTTGCCATTTCGTAAAAAAAAACTCTTTTTAGGGTTCCGTACCGAAAATGGAACCATATAGGTTCACTTTGTTGTCCGTCTGTCTGTCTGTCTGTCTGTCTGTCAAGACCATTTTTCTCAGGAACGCGTAGAGGTAACAAGTTAAAATTTGTATAAAATACTCGGGTCTGCGGTCTCTTTCAGCTGTGAAAAACTCAAACTTGTAAGTCAACGCGATCAAAAGATATGACCGTTTATGTCACATATTTTGCGATTTCACAAGGGAATCAAAACCTATAGGGTACTTCCCGTTGACCTAGAATCATGAAATTTGGCAAGAGCGGTGTCTTATAGCACATCTAAAGGGAAAAATCTGAAAACCGTAAATATGTAGTTTAATTACAAGAAAAATGCGAATTTACTATTAGCAACTTGTAAAAAAATACACTGTGTATGTTGTCGTAGTGGTATTGTCAGGCTGCAGAAGCATATGGGTTGCATACAGTTACGTCATCCTCGGTTAGGTCCGAAGGTTAAAAAGTATGTGTTGGCACCAAGCTGTTTATTCTGAATTTTCTTTGTTTATATTCGTTATGCAATTCATTACGTACGCTCTATATACAGAACATATACAGGGTATATATTATGTCTAAATTTTGCTTGTTTATAACCGACATGCGACATTCTCAAGTCCCGTAACATCCTGTATATATTATATTTCGTCTAATTTTTGTTTATAATCTACATATACTTAAATCACGTACGCCCTAAATTTTTTGGTAGTCAATTGCCCAAAAGCAGTCACTTGAACAACTGAATGTTAAGAGTATGGAAATAGATCTAGAAATAGTTAATATATTAGTTTATATTAGATCTAGAAATAGTTAGATCTTAATATAAGTTAGTGAATAAGTGTAATACTAAAGTAAAGTTTTCTTTTTATAAGTTTAAAAATATTCGCGTTATTTAAATAAAATACCCTGTATACCTTTATACAGTGTATATAGGTATACAGGCAAAATTGAGCAGTAAAAACAAATAGTGAAGTTCCAGAACCCCTAAACACTCATAGTGAAAAGGGGGATGTATGGTAATAAAATATAGGGTAGAATTCCATCGTACCAGAGCGACATCTTGAGGTTATGCTTGCAGGGGTACTAAGATGGTCGTGATTTCAGGAGGGCCACTTGTCAAGTTAACTGAATGTGCTTGCTACGTCCTCCACAAAAAAAAACCTTACTTACAAGTTTGTACGGAACCCTCGGTGCGCGAGTCATAACTCGCACTTGTCCGGTTTTTTTTTGGCACTTTACTCAATTTTCACTTCAACTGCTCAATTAAATTTAATGTGAGTTTACAAAGCGTTAAGTATGTCTTTTTTATTTTAATTGAGAAATTATGAAAGCTAGAGTAGATTCTAAAATTTTATGTTTTCTCTTTTTATCAATGTTTTCTCAATTATACAAGGTGTCTCATTGAAACTGTACATTATAAAAGCTTATAAAAGCAATATCGCATTATTTACGTAGTTTATTCAACTATTATATTTTAAATAATTCGATTAATTTTTACGTTTTTATTAAATTATAATTTAATAAAAATTTGTATTTAAATTTGTATAAATAATTATTTATACAAATTTCATACATATCTTTTCATCATTTTCTTTGCCATTTTTCAAACAAATTTTTCGTAAAGTAACAAATAATCTTTGAAATTCTTTTTTCTTGTCAATCAATTTATTACTTCTCTAATACAGAGAGTAATTAAATGCAAAAAATAACCGAGTGTCGCAATAATAATTCATTTTTTTGTAATGTCTTATCGCTGGATTTTATCAACAAATGATAACGCCTTCTGTTGGGTAATATTAATTGATTTTAATCGCGTATTTAATTGTCAATTTCGCAGCTGTGCTGTAACTGTGTGTTTGAGAAATGAAAAAAGATGAAGAAAATGCAAACAAAAAGAAAGGTAATTTTTTTCTGTATAAACTTAGATATTACTTTTATAGTTTAAATTAACTTTTAAAGAGTCAATTTATGCTGCGGTTATTTTAGAGACAACTATTGGTTTCAGCAAACACATTTTAAAAAGACTTTTATGAAAGTTGTTCCAATAACATTTTGGAATTTACCGTAATTTTTTGTGGTTAAAAAATATATAGAAAACAAAGCTTAACAAATTGTATGTAATATTCCATTAAACCTTAATTACGGATAAATGAGATTAAGAAACTACTTTCTAAATATTTTTCTTTATTAGCTGCAACAACGGAACAATATTTTTACTCATAGAATAAGATTATTTAGGTTTGTAAGAAGAGGCTAAATGGAACTGTCTAGAAATATGCAATCAAATGATAATTTAATATGAAATATTTGTATTATATGTTATGTACAGAGTGTTTACACTAATTGTAAGTGATTTCTAACATCTAATTAATGTAATAATTAATTAATATTAAATATTTATCCGCTTGTATAATAAATATCTATGATTTTTTTTTATAAATCAAATAACAATACTAAAATGACAATTTAATTGAGTGCTCTTAAACAGCGAGTATCTTGTAAATTTAGTTTATCAATATATTATATTTGTTCAAAACGCTCAAAATAGATACACATTTATAATATTAAATAACCTCTCAATTTATGTTTATACATTTTTGCAAATATTATTTGTATAAAAAAATAACGCGACATGCAAGGCTGCCGTGCACATGTTTCAAGGAAGTTTTTACTTTGCAAATAATCATTGTTTATAACAATAGGCTCCTGATTATGTAAATATATAGTTTGCGAACACAACAAACGCATTAAATACCATCGCAAATTTTATTGAAAAACATAAATTAATTTATGAATATTTTAAATTAATTGCAAGAGATGTTTGCTACTTTAACCTCTGTTGTAGGTAGCATTTTGTTTTCTTGTAACAAAACTTTAAGATTTATTTACATAGTCCACGAACTGTACAATAATAGGCATTTACAATAGTGGTTGTAGATAAAAAATCTTATGTGGGCGATTTCAATAAAATAGATTTATTGTTTTTATTGGCGACTGCGCAGAATAATCGATAATAAACTTTATCACTGAGAAATATCGCAAACTAGTCATAAACAAACATAATATACCGTTTGAGTATTGTTTAGTCATATTACATTAAATTTTAATTCACATTTACTTACTACATAACTTACAAAACTCTCACAAAATTTCCATTGTAACATAGAATTAAAAATGTAATTATTATTATATTATTTATTGAAAATCACAGACTATAAATATGAAAAGTATTTCAAATCATTTACAACAAAATTAGCCATCTGCAAACAACAACCAAAGCTTTGCAAACCTAGCCTAATCTTGTATAATTTTCTATCTGTTTGTTTGTAATTATCTACTCTTTGTCTGGTCTTGTTTAGACTAAATGAAGCAATTTCTATTCATTCCAATATACACAATACACCATACAATATATAATACCTTAGAAAGACTTCCAACAATTTATAATTTCTGTAAAAATCCATTTAATATATTTAAAAAAAAAATAAACAACCAAATTCACAATCATTCTAACACCGATAATTATTAACAATTAGTAGCATCAAATAACACCGACAATCATTATTGAACTAATAGTGTTTACCATTTGTTAAGTAAGTGCTTGCTACACCGGTTTGTCTAATTACTATATATTGCGGCTGGGTCTAACAATGGAAATGACAAAGTGGCAAGGATACGTGGAACAGAGAACTATACATTTACGACCGTCTAACATAACAGAGGAGGACAGGCAGATTAAAGCGTAAATTTCAAAGGACTAAATCATTGGATTATACCCGGCTCGGATTACGGAAACATCAATGGGAAAACAGACACTCGCATGTACACGGTGCGGCAGATAAATGAACCCTTATGAGATCCCAAAAATTATGAGAGCTTTCATTAAAATTAGTTGTTATGTACCAGTTTTTGAAAACGAAAGATTTTGAAATCTAGACTGGGCAAGACTATTCAAGACAGTACAAAACTAGGCAAAATTAATCAAAACCAGAGAAGACTGAGCTGGTCCGGAAAAGGTTTAAAATAAAAACACTGTACACGACGCGAAATCAAACTGGACAAGTTAAATATTGATCAAATTGAACTGAATATGAATATGACAATCTTGTTCTGTTCGAGATAAAAGAGACTGGAGACTAAACAAAATTAAACGCAACTGGACAACAATGGTGCAAGATTGGTTGTGCAAAATTTAACAGATTAGACAAGAATGGATATGAATAAATGAAATTTAACGAGACTAGGCAAGATTTGACAAGAATGGATACGGCTTGGCAAGGATAGATAAAATTAGACTAGTCTGGACAGAACTGAACGATGCCGAGGCAAGGCTGAATTGGAAAGGCTTTATTTTTTTAATTTAAATTTAGCGCTTTCTTATAAGTGATATTGTTTTTTTTTGTTGTTATTCCAGATGGTATCGTTGTTGAAACGACAGAGAAAATTCTTGAAGAAAATACATTGGCAGATGGTATAGTTCTTGCAATCCATATCCTCTTACCTTTAGTCATTGCCGGGCTTATTTGGGGTCGTAAAATAATTCTCAGCAAGATTATATCACAGCTGGACCGCTCTTGCATTTCTGGTCAGTTTTATTCTTAAATCTATTTTTTATGAAAACACTGTTACATTTTTATTTGTTTTTGCAGTATTTTGTCCATCGTTTAGTAAAAGGGAGAGGTTGTTGAAATGGGCCACAACACATCTACCATACATGGAGGGAGGTTTGGGTTCTATATGGAGGGACGGCTCCCAGCTCTGCACTCTCATAAACTCGGCTATTCCAGGCGCCTGTCCTAATCCCCACAGACATTGGAGGAAAGCACCTTCGCACGGACAAGCTCTGGCTTACAAATATTTAGGAATTACCCCAGTAAGAAAATCGTGCAAAAAACACACAAGATATGTAATTAATTTCCTGCAGGTTTTCACAGAAGAGGATTTCAAGGATCGCAATCTTACTTCTTCCGTGGAGAAAAACTTGATCGAATATATTTCTTCCTTGCAGCAAGCGATTTCAAAAATTACACCAAACGAAGAAAGTAGTTACTCTAATGATTTCATAGCTCGAGGCATGGGCTTAGTAACTGGAGAACAGCATCGCAAAACAATTTTCTACGTCTATCCAAATACCAAAACTATTGAAAGACTGTTCATCAACATTCGTGGACCTTATAACACTTACGGTTCTGCTACCTTAAACGATCCGGACCTGAAAAAAGATGATAAATCGTTCTTCTCGAAACTTCTCCCGAAGAACAAAATTCCTGTCTGTGACATCAAACTACAAATTTTCCAAGAGAACGACAGAGCCAAAGTTACCTTCATCCCTTGTCATTCTGGCGTTTACGAAGTCTGTCTAACAACGCATGGTGAACATATAGCGGGTTCACCGTACAACATAAACATAGAAAAAAATCGAACAGGAAAAGTTGATAGTCTTATAAATGAGGAAGCAATTTATATTATTAAAGGACGAGGCGTTATTAATGAAGAAAATAATAATGAAAGTGATGGAGGTTACGATTGCGAGAGAGAAATTTGTTGTATTAAAGCTGATAGTGAAATCGAGGAAGAGAATGTTAGGCTATTAGGAGATCAAGATTTAGTATGTCCAAAGCCAGTAATAGACGAAAAATTCAATAACACTGTACAAGCAGTACAAGAAAATGAAGATGCTGTTAAACCAAAACAGGTTATTGATGAAATTGTTGCGTATACTATAACGAAAAATATGGATGTGGTCCAAGATGAACATGAAATTCAAGGTTTTGAAAATAATAGCTTTAGAATTGAAGAAGAACTAAAACACGAAAATGTGTTGGAAAACAGCAACTCCAAGAAACTTGAGGAAACGACTAAGCCAAGGAGTATGATTGCATCCATAGTTGATGAAATTAAACCAATTGGTATTAGTGTTGTTGATGCTTCAACTAATACCTTAAACATTGAAATAAATCCTGTTGATGAAGAAGAAAATTGTGAAGAATCTTCTGTGAAGAGTGAAATTGTTTGTGATAAAATGCCAAAGGAATCGTCGTCTCCTAAAATGAAGTTACAAGAACTTAGAATTCAAGAAATTTTAAAAAACAACACCAACGCATATTCTAATGGAAAAGATGCTACGAACACTGCAACACTTAATAACCATTCTCTATCTCTTAATGAAAAAAATATTGATGTCCCAGAATCTGGTATGAGAATACAAGAAATTCTTCGCGAAGCACTAGAAGATAATAAAGATGTTGCTGTTTGTTTGAACGTCAGTATTGAAGAAATTGAATGTGTTAATGTGGAGGAAAAAGTAGTTAAAAATGATCGAAGCAGAAAACGAGTCCAGAGGCAAACTGTGGTGGATAATACTAATGCCTTCGGTGTAGAAGAGTCTGTATTAAAATTACGAATTAAAGAATTTGAAAATAAATCAAAGGGAACAGAAAAGTTGGAATTATTTGGATTTGAGACGAGGAAGAGTAGTTTGGGTTTGGAGAAAACGTTTGTATCAAAGGTCGAAAATGTTGATGGTCCTACAAAACAAATAAAACTGGGCATTGAAGAGACCCCATCAAAATTTCAAAAATATGACAAGAAGAAAAACGTATTTTCAGAAGTGGAAAAAGGCAAAAATAACGCCAGTATTCCAGAATATCCTAGATATTTAAAACGAGGAATGAGTTTAAGCGCCGTAGAGGATAGATTAGGAAAGTCGGATTACAAAACTCGGCGTACACGATTCTTAGGTGGAAGCCTCGAAATTTTCACCAAAGAAGAGAACAACAATATCCTACAAGTTAACAGGAACCTTTCGTCTTCTGTAGAAGCCGATTTATGTTACTTGCTATTAAAAGAAAATTTAGAGAAAATATCAAGTTCCAGTAAAAGTTTATCCAACTACAATCCTGACTTACTGGTGGGCCACACGAACTCCGAAAAGAAACCCCACACTTCCTCGTTATTAAAAAATAGCGAAAAAGAAGTCAGATACACATCTTCAAAAGCTTCCAATATTTCCACCGGAAATGTTAAGGAAGCGAACCTTCCAAACTTAATAGTAGAAACAGCCCACAGTGTCGACGCCTTAGATTTCAGAGAACAATTCCACAGACGCAGAGAATACTGGGATAAACTATCTTCTATAAACAGCCTTAATTCGAGTTTCACCAGTTTAGCCGAACCAGAGACGACGTGGAAACCAAAATCCGAGAGAAATCTAACGTTGAATCAATCTCTTGCCTCCGCCGATTACGGTTCCGTGGACGAATTAAACATCCCTTCGGTTAGGGAGAGAAAACGAATGTTTTTAAATGAGCCGAGAGTCAAAGAAGTCGAGAAAGTGTTCGAATCGATCCACGAACGCATTAAGTTATTCGATAATGGTAAGTTGTTCATAAACTGTTCCACAAAAATAATGGTTATGCATGAATCTCAACAAAAGTCTTATGTTCAGAATTAATTTCCAATATTACAATATAATTAAAATAAGAGATACGAAAATAATAATACAAAATATATATATAATGGTTTTAGTTAGTATTTAATTATATTTTTCTAAAATAATATAGGGTATTTCCACTGTCACGCGTCAACTTTGAAAATTTATTAGCAAGTACCAGTTTTAATTTATGGCTCGGAAACCTGGACCCTAACAAAAGAGGATGAGACGTTACTATCAACATTTGAACGAAAACTCCTAAGAAAGATTTATGGTGCTGCCCAAGAGGATAACGTCTGGAGAAGAAGATATAATTTTGAGCTTTATAACTTATACATAGAGTCAAGAAACAGAGACATAATAACAACAACTAAGATTGGCAGGTTAAGATGGGCAGGACATGTAGCACGCTATTACAACAACGTGCCAACGCAAAGAAACTTTGAGGCCATACCAACCGGCAGTAGAGGCAGAGGAAGACCAAGGCTGAGATGGAAAGGCGGGGTTTCTGAGGATGCCAGATCGGAAAGGATGGCGGATGTGGCTGGAGAAAGTTGATGCCCTATAGGGCTGTAGCACTACTGATGATGCTGATTAGCAAAAAGTCAAACTCTGCGCGCACTTCGTGATGTTTACGGTCGTAATGATCGTCCAAACAAGACCACGATTAATGAAGACATTTGAGGAAACTGAGTCGGTTTGTGTAAGAGTAAATCCTGTATGTGATCGTCACAGGCATTCGATCGAAAACATTGCTGCTGTCGCTGAAAGTGTGCGTGAAGACCGAAATCCGTTCATTTTTTTGGACGTTCACAAAAATATGGTCTTTCTAAGAATACAACTTAGCGAATTTTGCAGAAAGATTTGCATGTATCTGTACCCATATAAAGAAAAGAATGGGCAGAGTTGGTAAGGGAAAGTCAATGGGATGTCTTGAACGGGTGTATGGAATGGGACTGGGAGGGACAGTATACGTTTGGGAGTGCTGGTGATAGACATTGCAGTTGTTAACGACTTCGCGAGGCAAGAAATTAGAGAGATGGAGATCGGAGTGAAAGGTGAATCTGACCATATGCCAATACTGATCATGTTAAAGCAGCAGGTAGAAGAGGGGTCTAGGAAAGAAAAATGGGTTACCAGGTGGGATAGCGCCGCGACGGAGCGGTTTAAATTAAGAATGGAAGCAATAGACTGGGATAATTTAAAAGACATAGATATGATAACCGATGAAATGGAAACAGCAATGGTCAGGAGGAAAGTCACAGAAGGAATAGTGGGAAGATTATGGGCGGATAAGGAATTCATAAGGGAGAGACAAAAATATAGAGAGGTGACGAGAAGGTGGAGAGAGGGTACCGGTGACAAGGAACTGTGGTTAAGTACGAGAGCGGACTAACGAAACCTGGAGAGGAGAAAGAAAGAAATGTGGGAGAGAATAGAGCGACAACGAATACTGGAGATTAAAACTGAAGCGCAGCTGTGGAAATATTTAAAGGAGAAGAGCGGGAGGAAGGAGCGAATTCCAGACAGTATACCTAAGTAAACCTGGTTAAGGCACTATATGGTTCTATTGGAAGGAGTGGAGATAACGGTGGATCGAGGGAAAGACAGTATTAGAAGGGAACAGACTATTAAAGAAGTAGGTGAAGAAGAAATTACTGCCGGGGAAGTACACCAGGTAATTGCAGCCTTAAAGCAGAAGAAAGCGGCGGTACCGGACGGAGTTGGAAATAAAGCGTGGAAGTTAGTACCAGATAAATGTGACAAGAAGTCACATTACAAGAAGTCACATTACAGAAGTCACAAGCTTACGGAGGAGTTCAACAAGATATGGACAGAGACAAAGGGTATCCCAGAGAGCTGAAAAGAGGGGATAATACAGCCAATCCACAAAAATGGGGACAAGGAAAGGGTGGAGAATTACAGGGGGATCATGCTGATGAACTCTTCCTACAAAATGTTCGCCAAGATTCAGAAGGACAGTTGAGAAAAGAGGCAGAGGAAAAGCAGTTAATTACCAGAGGTGCAAGCAGGATTCAGAGAGGGTTTTAAGAAAATTTATAATTGATCAGGAAATTAAATCTGGGAGCCTTTTTGCTCTTTTTATCGACTTGAAAACAGTGTATGATTCCGTAGATAGAGGGAGATTGTCTGAATGTTTGGTTAAAAAGGGTATTTGGAGAGGGTGAGGGGGAATGTGAGGGAGGTATATAGGGAAACGGTGTGTAAGATCAGGGTGAATGAGTGTGTAGCGGAATATTTCGAGATGAAAAAGGGCCTGAGGCAGGGATGTCCACTGAGCCCCACACTTTTCAATCTCTATGTGGCTGATTTGGAAAGAGTTTTGGCAGACGGACAAGCTGGAGGAGTGGTGGTAGAGAGAACAAAGGTGTGGAGTTTAGCATACGCTGATGATGTAGTTGTATTTGCCAAGACATCTGGGGAATTGAGAGAGGTGATTGAAAGGGTGAAAGGGTTTTTTGAAAGGAGAGATTTGAGTGTGAATGTGGGAAAAACTAAATGGATGCGGTTCAAAAGAGGTGGGAAGTTCAAGAAAGAGAGGTTTGAATGGAGAGGGAGGGAAATCGAGGAGGTGCGAAGGTTTAAGTATCTGGGGTATGTATTTGGAAATGGAGGTAGCAATAGAGAACATGTGGAGTATGTAGCGAAGAAAGCGTGGGTGGCAGCTGGGCGAGTCTGGAATGAATGGAGGAATAAATTCGAAGGAAACTTCAGGGCGGCTGAGACGGTGTGGAAGGTGTGTGCGAGAAGCATTTTATTGTATGGCTCAAAAGTCTGGGGAATGAGAGAGGAGGACAGGATAGAGAGAGTCCAGTTAAAGTTTTTCAAAAAAATCCTGAAGCTTGATAGGTCGACACCTGGTTACATCGTCCTCCAGGAGGTGAATGCGTGCAAGGTGGCAGTCTTTGTAGCAAGAAAGGTCATAAGGTATGAATATAAGGTGAGTGAAATGGGAGATGAAAGGTTGATAAAAGAAGTTTTTAGAATGGTAAATCGAGTGGGAGCAGGCGGTATGAAAGGGAGTGACTGGGGTAATAAGAGAAAATTGTGTGAAAGAGGTGGTATATCTGGTGAGGGGCTCGAAACGCTAAAGCAGGAAAGGGCACTGTGGGTTGAAAGGTTGGTAGAACGTTTGCAAGAAGTGGACCTACAGGAGCGGGAAAGCAAAATAGAAAGTAGTAATTTTCATAAAGGGTATGTAAAGATACAGGTAGATGGGCGGTTACCAACCTATTTAAGTGTAAATCAAGAGGACGATGCACAAGTCATGTTAGCAAGGTATAGGTGTGGATGTGAGGAGCGTGGAAGAAGATACTGGATGAGTGAGGAGCATAGAAAGTGTAGTGTTTGTGGGATAGCAGAGTATACTTGGGAGCATTGGATGGAAGAGTGTATAAGGGGTGAATGGAATGCGGGAGAGAGGCGGGAAGGAAAGAAATGGGAGGAATGTAAGAATGATAGCGGAAAGGGTCTGAAACTGCTGAGACGGATAAAAAGATGGAGAGAGCAAACTGGTAACAGAGAAGGTGTATTATAAAGGAAATTGGAGTTTATTTTGTGTTTTGTGATATTTTTGTATTTTTATTTTTAAATTTATATTTTTTTTGTATTTGGTTTCTATATGCCAGTAGGTTAATAAATAAATAAATAATAAATACCCATATAAGATTCAATTAGTGCCAGAATTGAAGCCACGAGAGCACGGCTCCCATTGCACGTTTACAGACTGTGCTTTGTAGCATCTGAAGACGAATCCTTCTTTTGGGAAAAAAATCATCAACGAAATCCATTGTTGGCAAAATGGATACTTAAATAAAACAAAACTGTCGTATTTGGAGCGACATCCATCCACGACGGCTCACTTTTAGATTGTTGGTGGGCGGCATCATTGAAAGAGATGAGAAACGAAAGAGATCAGAAGATGACTGTCAACGGCGAACGGTATAGAACCATTATAAGAAACTTTATGTTGCCGATATGAGCATAGACGACATGTGGTTCCAACAAGATGGTGCTACTTTCCACACAGGGTGTGATACGCGTGAGTTATTACGAGAGGAGTTCCCTAGGCGCGTTATTTCGAAAAGAGAGTTGACGTCGGGTGGTCACCAAGATCGAGCGATCTAACGCCTTTGGATTTTTTTCCTTGGACTACCTACATTATGCCGTTGGTCTCCGCCAATAATTTAACAACTCGTGCCCAACATTAATCGAACCATTGCGGAAATCCAACTCGACTTACTGAAGAAGTCATGTAATCGTCATGTAAAAGTTCAAAATGCAATCGCAGCTGTGGAAGATATTTGCATGACGTAATTTTGAAAACATAATGGTAACGAATGTTGTTTGCATACTACTATATGTGTTTAATTTTAAAGTTGACGCGCGCTTGTCAAAAGGCCTTTTATAAAACCACAATGAATTTTCAAATAAAAAACTGTTATACCATGTCCGAATCATCCGCGACCAATATAAAAAGTATTACCATAACCCACATTTTTGTTGAGCAGTTTAGCTATGGATAGCTGTAGATTTAAATATTTTCTCTTAGGTTCCGAGGTTAGAAACGTGGAAAGAGTCGACGTTCCGAAATATAAAGAAAACGATTTCGTCTTTAGAGACAGTAAAGTCAAGAAAGTGAAGCATATACCGGATAATGGCACAATTAAAGCGAAGCTTAAGGAGCGGTTCGAGAAAGCGCAACGTTTCTTCAAAAGGCTAGAAAAGAAATGATAATTCGTGAAAAAATTAAGTAAATTTGTGCTTAAAAAAAATGGAAGTTGTTTTTATTTTTAGCTACAAATTCGTTTTTATTTTTCCTGAGAAAATTCGCAATGGCATAAAGTTGGAGCTAAAAAAATGAGAGAAAAAATGAGTTAAATCAAGATATTTTGTATTTACTAATTTCAGGTGTTATTTATTTATTTGTACTTTTAAAATACTTTAATTATTAATTTATAAACATATTTTTTTTGTTTTTTATTTCCATGAACATAAATTATTTTAAATTTTAACGGAATTTAACAGTAATTGAATATTTCCTTGCAACTTTGCTTGCGACATAATAACGAACTACGGTTAAAATGTGCTATAACCAATCACTTGAAATGACATTGATGACAAATGACAAATCATGACAAATGACATGTAAAGGCAACCCACCGTACGCATTCTGCGCATGCGCATTGGTGGGTTCTCCGACGGAAATTGACATAAAACCTCCAGTGGCGCGTAAACCGTTGGGTACGCATTTTTATTACGAAGGTTACGAATTCCAAGTTTAGTTTACTTTATTATTTTACAAATCGAAACACGCATTATTTATATTATTTATATTATTTATATTATTTATATTATTTATATTATTTATATTATTTATATTATTTATATTATTTATATTATTTATATTATTTATATTATTTATATTATTTATATTATTTATATTATTTATATTATTTATATTATTAATATACGCGCGTCAGCGCGAACTCTCGATCCAATATAGGACAAAGTGGTAAGGACCGTTTGTTTTACCTTGGTTAGATTAGGTTGTCCGCCGCGAAGCGGGAAGATAAATCAAGACAACATACGCGCGGCAGCGCGAACTCTCGATTCAATAAAGGAAAAAATGGCAAGGACCGTTGGTTTTACCTTGGTTAGATTAGGTTGGCCACCGCGAAGCAGGAAGATAAATCAAGACAACATACGCGCGGCAGCGCCAACTCTCGATTCAATATAGGACAAAGTGGCAAGGACCGTTGGTTTAACTCTAGTTAGGTTAGAGTTGTTGGGATTTATTATCATTTTAAAGAATTTTTATATACCCCCTTCACATTTATTTTCTCTACGCCTTTGTGTTTTGTCGCCTATGCGCATGCGCAAAATGCGTACGGTGGGTTACCTATACATATCATTTCAAGTGATTGGTTATAGCACATTTTAACCACGAACTACATGCTACGCTACAAATATATCGCATCCTAAATTTCAAATCTACTCTTCTAATAACTCTGATGAAATAAGGCATCCGAATTTTTGCAAATTCGGATGCCAACTTCACAGGCCTAAACCTATTAAGCGATAGTAGAACCTCTAGCGTTCGATTCAAAAGGTTTGTTGTAAAATAATAATAAACTTGTTCCTCATTTTATTAGTGACAGTTAGTGACAGACTCGTGTTATGAGTTACATAAATAATAACATTACCCAAACAAGAATATAATAAAAATCAAAGTCGTTTTTGCATTTACGCAAATTGCAAAGTGTTTTGAATATATATAGTAAGTATAAATTATCAAGTATAAACAATGCAACAATTTCATTGTTTTAGATCAAAGTGCATTTACAAAAAACAGGAAATTTGATGTTTGACCTTGTCTCCTAAACTTTTTCCACACAGTTTTCACATTTTCTCTGTTGAAAAATGCATAACAATTCTCAAAATTCTGACTCGGAACATGATGTGTCCGTTGAGGAAAGCTATTTGCGAAACTTTGTAAACCAGATGCTGAAGGGAAGAATTTTTGTTGGCACCTACACTGAAAAACAGTACGTCGAAAAATTAAATAACTACCGAGATATTGTCTTTATACGTGACACTGAAGTGGACCTTATAAAATCCATTTCAATTATTTCAAACAGAATTGCAAATAAATATAACAACAGATGGATAGGAATAACCAAGCATAACCTATCACTAAACTTATGGGTAGAATTAGAGAATCCAGTTGTAGGAATGCACTGGTTTACAATTAAACGAATGAAATTTAGAAACAATGAAATATTATTACAAATAAAACAATCTCATCCAGTAGAAGAACAGCATGATAACGTTGAAACCGAAGAAAATGAATTTAATCTTTCCACTGCTACCGAGATCCTCCTAGAGAAACTTGGTAAAGCTGCAAATGACTTATGGATCCTCCTCTCTTATGAAAACATTAAATCAACAGTAATATTCGTATTCATTCTACTTATTGCTGCAATTACCTTCATTGGTAACGCAACAAATTTCCTCATTAAAAATTCTCTGCGGCTAATGAGAGAGATTTCCATTTTCATAAAGTCCGTCACTCCTATTGTGCAATCGTGCATTGCCTTAGTTGAAAGGGTAATAGGATGGTTCTTTATTTTAATTGCAATGATTTGGAGGGATTTTAAAAATCCTCCTCATCCGCAAAAAAATCATAATCCCAATATGTTGCAATACAACATGATTCATCAGCCTAGAATGTTGGATTACCAAAGGAGATCTGGAGTGGTAATAACTGAAGTAATTGACTGAAGTTGTGATTTCATTTAGTTTTAATGCTGTGATTTAATAAATAGTTTTCTAAGTATATATGTGTTTATAAAATGTTTGGGTTAATTGTTATTAAAATCTATTTTATGTAGTTGCTTTCTCATGTTCCTCATATGCTAATTTTGTAATGAGCACTTGTAAATTAATGATATTTATAATTGCAATGAAATTTGGAAAATTTAATTAAATTTGCCTTTAAAATAGAGCAAAGAATTTTGCAAAAAAAGTTCATAGTAAGATGAAATAATTTGAATCTTGTGCAAATCATGAAACATATGGATCGATGCGAATGATATAAATTAATTCTAACTAATCACAAAACAATCGTTGTCCAGTAGCACATTAACAAGCATACTTGGACTAGCACCTTGGCTAGCGTTTTTAATTACATAATATGACTTGTTAATGTCTTCAACAAGAACTTAACAACTACTTCAATTTTGTTTCATCCGTAACATGAATTAATGATCTGTGACTTGCATTTATCTTTTTATAGCCTCATTATTTTGATGACTCTGTTACTTTTCAATGACGATTTTTATTAACATTTATTTAAGAAAAAAAGTTTCAAATAATTAATAATTTAAGTCACGCAATCTAATAAAGAATAATTAATCTAATTTAGTAACATACTCCAATAAATAATAAATCCAATCAATTTAAAAAGATCACTTAATTTTATTATACAAGAAACCTAATATTTGTATTGTACATTATATTGCAAAATAATTTTTAAAAATAAGCCCATGACGTGTCTCGATACCTGCAGCTGAACAAGAAAGGCTTTAGCTAGGAAATATTGCATTTGAGATTGTTGCAGAAATGTATTTCATAATGTAAACAGAATGAGTTGGCAAATATTAAATGTGGCCTTTATTTAACCTTAATTATCGATAAGGTCAAAATGTTTGCATGAAACAAATAAATATCCCCAAGTCAAAATCAAATTTTTTATTTCAACAAAAATGAAAATTACAAATTAGAAAGCCATAACTCCTAGATACCCTGGAATGTACTATCCATTATTACTTCTTAGCAGCAATGCCAATAACGCCACATGCCAAACGAGCTCCAGCATTTCCAGTAGTCTTGCTGAGTTCGTGTCCACCCTTTCCCAAATCATCTGGATCAGCGTGTACAACCAAAGTACGTCCTAAGATACTATTGCCCCCAAACAATGATATCATTTTATCTGAAATCTTAACCGTGGCAACTCCACTGCTGATGGCTTCAACATTCCCCAAGTCTCCAACATGACGGACATCTCCATCAGGAGCTCCATGGTCTTTACCCTGTGGATTAAAGTGTGGTCCAGCCGACATACAGCCGTTTGTGTTGTCACCAAATTCGTGGATATGGAAACCATGTAAACCTTGTTTCAGTCCACTTACTGATCCAGAAACAACTACAGCTGACTTTGCATCCTGCATGAAACACAAAAGGGTTAGGTTATTATCGAAAATATAGCGAAAAATAGTTACAGCTTGGTCGAAATACAAGGTGCCTTTGACAGTTTCCCCAGTGAGGACACACACAGCTCTCGACATGATTATAGACTTGGATATCTTTGGTGTTCCAAAAGTGACTAAGCAGAAAACCCGCAACAATTATGGAACCTTTAACCGATGTTTTGCACACTGCACTATTTTAATTAGGAAACAATTCTCCTATATATTCGACTGAAGTAGAAGCGGAATGACTATCAAAACTAGTGTTGCCAACTTTACTTCGTAACATGCACTAGGAAAATTTTTATTTTTTTGCTAAGGAAATTAGAAAAAAAAAGTAGTACGCATTGCATTTACAATAAAACAATAGTAAATGATTTAAATATTTAATATTACTATAACTCTAAAAAGAGAAAGAGAGACAGCCGCGTCTGCAACTTCAGATCTATTAGAGTCTTACATGCATGCGCATTGTAGTGGAAAAACATAGGCGTTGTAAAAAATAATTTGAATATATTTTGTGAAGGGTCTGGTCTGCTATATAATTAGAAAGTGTAATACTTTTTCGTATTACAAATCGAGCGGTCGCGCCTGGTCTGGATTTATCTGCTCCCTTGTAACCTAATCTAACCCTTATTTTGAAAGAAGTAATTCGTTCAGTGCCAAACTGTCTACCCGCCTCTGTATGTTTTAAGTTAGTTCAATTTATACCACTGCGGCGCCACCAGTTACGGACATGCCTCCCACTCATCCTAACTCTAAATCAATGTTTAACATTTGGGGTACAAGATTTAATATTTAAATTCGAATGAGTGATTTTCTAAACCTTGGTTATCAGAATCTGGATACAAATTTGTCAACTAAGTTCACCTAATAAGATTGTATATTTTTTTATTCAACAATTTTTTTGTTAAACCATTTTAATTAGGAAAAAATATGAAAAACTTGAGCTTTTATTCAATAAGGTTCCATCTTGTGTGTGTTTTTTAAACTAATAAGGCACTAAATTTAAATTGGACACAAAATTAACTATTATCAAAAGACAAAAGTATTAAATATTTAACTTAATAGAGTTAATAAATTAAGATATCGGTATCACACTACCAATGGAAAATTATAATATTCTTTTAGCCCGACAAGAATATTTTAAGTATCATTTGAATATTAGTGACTATACCTTTTGTACATACTTAAATTTAATTTGCACAAAATCTCTATCTATGTGAATAAAAAAATAACATTTCTTCAAATGTTGGTGTAAGAAAAAAGACAGGATGAAGATAAAGGAGCAGATTTATGTGATGATTCATGAGTCAAAATTAAATTTATGCACTTAATGAAAAAAACTCAAAAACTATAGCAATACTTTAAGCATTAACTATTAAGCAAGCAAAATTTCTGTTTTTTCTAAACAATTACTCAGAACCAATTTTAAACAGCATCATGTGAAACTAGACTAAATTATCTACAATTTGATATAAGATACAACTAAATTACTCAACAATTAATGCCAATTTTAAGCAAATTTTGATAATTTTTAAAATAGAAATTTTCAGTTTTTTCAAATTTTCTCAAAAACTATTACTCAAAACCAATTTTAAGCAGCATCATGTGAAACTAGACTAAATTATCTACAATTTGATATAAGATACAACTAAATTACTCAACAATTATTGCCAATTTTAAGCAAATTTTGATTATTTTTAAAATCGAAACTTTCTGTTTTTTCAAATTTTCTCAAAAACTGTTACTCAAAACCAATTATAAGCAGTGTCATGTGAAACTATACTAAATTATCTACAATTAGATATAACATACAATTAAATTACTCAACAATTAACGACAATTTTAAGCAAATTTTGATAATTTTTAAAATCGAAACTTTCTGTTTTTTCAAATTTTCTCAAAAACTATTAACCAAAACCAATTATAAGTAGCGTCATGTGAAACTATACTAAATTATCTACAAATTGATATAAGACACAACTAAATTACTCAACAATTAATGCCAATTTTAAGCAAATTTTGATAAATTTTAAAATCGAAACTTTCAGTTTTTTCAAATTATCTCAAAAACTTTTACTCAAAACCAATTATAAGCAGCTTCATGTGAAACTATACTAAATTATCTACAATTTGATATCAGACAGAACTAAATTTCGCAAAAATTAATGACAATTTTGATAATTTATAAAATTGAAATTTACAGTTTTTTCAAATTTTCTCAAGAACTATTACTCAAAACCAATTTTAAGCAGCATTATGTGAAACTAGACTAAATTATCTACAATTTGATATCAGACACAACTAAATTACTGAACAATTAATGGCAATTTTAAGCAAATTTTGATAATTTTTAGAAAAGAACATTTCAGTTTTTTCAAATTTTCTCAAAAACTGTTACTCAAAACCAATTTTAAGCAGAATCATGTGAAACTAGACTAAATTATCTACAATTTGATAAAAGATACAACTAAATTACTCAACAATTAATGCCAATTTTAAGCAAATTTTGATTATTTTTAAAATCGAAACTTTCTGTTTTTTCAAATTTTCTCAAAAACTATTACTCAAAACCAATTCCAAGCAGCATCTTGTGAAACTAGACTAAATTATCTACAATTTGATAAAAGATACAACTAAATTACTCTACAATTAATGCCAATTTTAAACCAATTATGATAATTAAAAAAATACATTTTTTTTTTTTGAAATTATCTCAAAAACTGCTACTCAAAGTCAATTTTAAGCAACATCATGTGAAACTAGACTAAATTATCTACAATTTGATATAAGATACAACTAAACTACTCTAAAATTAATGCCAATTTTAAACCAATTATGAGAATTAAAAAAAACATTTTTTTTGTTTTTTTCAAATTTTCTCAAAAACTATTACTCAGAACCTATTTTAAGCAACATCGTGTGAAACTAGACTAAATTATCTACAATTTGATGTAAGATACAACTAAATTACTCAACAATTAATGCCAATTTTAAACAAATTATGATAATTAAAAAAATATATATTTTTTTGTTTTTTAAAATTTTCTCAAAAATTATTACTCAAAATCAATTTTAAGCAACATCATGTGAAACTAGACTAAATTATCTACAATTTGATAGAAGATACAACTAAATTACTCATCAATTAATGCCAATTTTAAACAAATTATGATAATTAAAAAAACAGATTTTTTTGTTTTTTCAAATTTTCTCAAAAACTACTACTCAAAATCAATTTTAAGCAACACCATGTGAAACTAGACTAAATTATCTACAATTTGATATATGATACAACTAAATTAGACAACAATTAATGCCAATTCTAAACAAATTATGAGAATTAAAAAAATAAATTTTTTTTGTTTTTTCAAATTTTCTCAAAAACTACTACTCAAAATCAATTTTAAGCAACATCATGTGAAACTAGACTAAATTATCTACAATTTTATATAAGACACAACTAAATTACTCAACAATTAATGCCAATTTTAAACAAATTATGATAATTAAAAAAATACATTTTTTTTTGTTTTTTAAATTTTCTCAAAAACTACTACTCAAAATCAATTTTAAGCAACACCATGTGAAACTAGACTAAATTATCTACAATTTGATATAAGATACAACTAAATTACACAACAATTAATGTCAATTTTAAACAAATTATGATAATTAAAAAAATACATTTTTTTGTTTTTTCAAATTTTCTCAAAAACTATTACTCAGAACCTATTTTAAGCAACATCGTGTGAAACTAGACTAAATTATCTACAATTTGATATAAGACACAACTAAATTACTCAACAATTAATGCCAATTTTAAACAAATTATGATAATTAAAAAAATACTTTTTTTTGTTTTTTCAAATTTTCTCAAAAACTACCTACTCAAAATCAATTTTAAGCAACATCATGTGAAACTAGACTAAATTATCTACAATTTGATATAAGACACAACAAAATTACTGAACAATTAATGCCAATTTTAAGCAAATTATGATAATTTTCAAAATCGAAATTGTTTTTTTTCAAATTTTTTAAAAACTATTTCGCAAAACTAATTTTAAGCAACATAATGTGAAACTAGTCTAAATTATCTACAATTTGATATAAGACACAACAAAATTACTGAACAATTAATGCCAATTTTAAGCAAATTATGATAATTTTTAAAATCGAAATTGTTTTTTTTCAAATTTTTTAAAAACTATTTCGCAAAACTAATTTTAAGCAACATAATGTGAAACTAGTCTAAATTATCTACAATTTGATATAAGACACAACTAAACTACTCAACAAAAAATGCCAATTTTAAACAAATTATGATAATTAAAAAAATATATTTTTTTTGTTTTTTTCAAATTTTCTCAAAAACTACTACTCAAAATCAAATTTAAACAACATCATGTGAAACTAGACTAAATTATCTACAATTTGATATAAGATACAACTAAATTAGAAAACAATTAATGCCAATTCTAAACAAATTATGAGAATTAAAAAATAATGTTTTTTTGTTTTTTCAAATTTTCTCAAAAACTATTACTCAGAACCTATTTTAAGCAACATCGTGTGAAACTAGACTAAATTATCTACAATTTTATATAAGACACAACTAAATTACTCAACAATTAATGCCAATTTTAAACAAATTATGATAATTAAAAAAATACATTTTTTTTGTTTTTTCAAATTTTCTCAAAAACTACTAGTTAAAATCAATTTTAAGCAACATCATGTGAAACTAGACTAACTTATCTACAATTTGATATAAGATACAACTAAATTACTCAACAATTAATGCCAATTTTAAACAAATTATGAGAATTAAAAAAATACATTTTTTTTGTTTTTTTAAATGTTCTAAAAAAACTACTACTCAAAATCAATTTTAAGCAACATCATGTGAAACTAGACTAAATTATCTACAATTTGATATAAGATACAACTAAACTACTCAACAATTAATGCCAATTTTAAACAAATTATGTAATTAAAAAAATAGATTTTTTTGGTTTTTTCAAATTGTCTCAAAAACTACTACTCAAAATTAATTTTAAGCAACATCATGTGAAACTAGACTAAATTATCTACAATTTGATATAAGACAACTAAATTACTCAACAATTAATGCCAATTTTAAACAAATTATGATAATTAAAAAAATACATATTTTTTGTTTTTTCAAATTTTCTCAAAAACTATTACTCAAAACCAACTAAATTATAGATACAACTAAATTACTCAATAATTAATGCCAATTTCAAACAAATTATGATAATTAAAAAATACCTTTCTTTTGTTTTTTCAAATTTTCTCAAAAACTACTACTTAAACTGAATTTAAAGCAACATCGTGTGAAACTAGACTAAATTATCTACAATTTGATATAAGACACAACAAAATTACTGAACAATTAATGCCAATTTTTAGTAAATTATGATAATTTTTAAAATCGAAATTGTTTTTTTTCAAATTTTCTCAAAAACTATTTCGCAAAACCAATTTTAAGCAACATAATGTGAAACTAGACTAAATTATCTACAATTTGATATAAGATAGAACTAAATTACTCATGATAATTAAAAAAATACATTTTTTTTTGTTTTTTGAAATTATCTCAAAAACTACTACTCAAAGTCAATTTTAAGCAACATCATGTGAAACTAGACTAAATTATCTACAATTTGATATAAGATACAACTAAACTACTCTAAAATTAATGCCAATTTTAAACCAATTATGAGAATTTAAAAAAAACATTTTTTTGTTTTTTTCAAATTTTCTCAAAAACTATTACTCAGAACCTATTTTAAGCAACATCGTGTGAAGCTAGACTAAATTATCTACAATTTGATATAAGACACAACTAAATTACTGAACAATTAATGCCAATTTTAAGCAAATTATGATTATTTTTAAAATCGAAATTGTTGTTTTTCAAATTTTTTAAAAACTATTTCGCAAAACTAATTTTAAGCAACAGTATGTGAAACTAGACTAAATTATCTACAATTTGATATAAGACACAACAAAATTACTGAACAATTAATGCCAATTTTAAACAAATTATGATAATTAAAAAAATATTTTTTTTTGTTTTTTCAAATTTTCTCAAAAACTATTACTCAGAACCTATTTTAAGCAACATCGTGTGAAACAAGACTAAATTAGCTACAATTTGATATAAGATACAACTAAATTACTCAACAAAAAATGCCAATTTTAATCAAATTATGATAATTAAAAATAGATTTTTTTTCTTTTTTAAAATTTTCTCAAAAACTATTACCCAAATTCAAATTTAAGCAACATCATGTGAAACTAGACTAAATTAGCTACAATTTGATATAAGATACAACTAAATTACTCAACAATTAATGCCAATTTTAATCAAATTATGATAATTAAAAATAGATTTTTTTCTTTTTTAAAATTTTCTCAAAAACTATTACCCAAAATCAAATTTAAGCAACATCATGTGAAACTAGACTAAATTATCTACAATTTGATATAAGATACAACTAAATTACTCAACAATTAATGCTAATATTAAACAAATTATGAGAATTAAAAAAATATATTTTTTTGTTTTTTCAAATTTTCTCAAAAACTATTACTCAGAACCAATTTTAAGCTAAATCGTGTGCTATACCTTTATATATTGGTATATTGGTAACTAAAATAAATTTAAATTTGAAAAAACAGAAAATTTCGATTTTAAAAATTATTAAAATTTGCTTTAAATTTGCATTAATTGTTGAGTAATTTAGTTTTATCTTATATCACATTGTAGATAATTTAGTCTAGTTTCACATGATGTTGCTTAAAATTGGTTTTGAGTAATAGTTTTTGTGAAAATTGAAGAAGAAAAAAATTAAATTATGAGCGTCGGCACGTTCTCCTGCGTGAATTGTTTCACTGTCCGAGGCGAACACGTCCGTACTCCAAGTATCCGGGATAATCGAGATAATTTTGTCTCCCTGCAACAACTTCTTGATCTCAAAGTTGCAGAACTTCGATATTCGATTTCCGTACGGATATGTTTGCTTATCGGTTGCGGCTGCTGGAGTAAAGGCTGCCTCGTTTCCACCAACGGACGATTATCTTCGTTCTCTGTCACCTGAGAACTCGGCGTGTCACGACCTAAACAATTTCAAACTACAACTTCCAATACAAAAGCATTGTTCCTAAAGTACTCAGCAAACCGGAAATTTGCATTCGTATTGTAAAATGCTTTTATCGCTTTCTTAGCGGAAATATTGGGTGATCCCCGGCCGTTAACGTTATGGTGTTGAAAATGTGATGGTATAAACATTTTTGGACAAAAAAAATTAATAATGGAATAACGTTTTAAGATAGAGACGAGCTTTTTATTACCTTTTCTGTTTCAAATGATGTGTTTTTTCGTGGGGCTGTTGTTATTTTGAGCAGCGCAGACGGTAAGCGCTTCATTTTCTGTGGGCAGTTTGTTCAGCAGGACAATCAACGGGTCGTTGGGCAGTGAGGTCGCATTATCTCCGTTATTACTGCAGTAATCCGTCGACGTCTCCTGACCGATGGTCTGATCTTGTTGGATCGAATTCTGAGCCTTTTTGAAAAATATTATCTAAAAAGAAAATCTATGGTTTATTAAAGAATTTGTAAATTGGTGTTTTAGAAAAATGATGAATTTAAGATCATTTTTTGGAGAATTGTAAATTTTCAGGTCGGTAATACAATCTATATATCATTTGCTTCCACAATAAATCCTTTACAGGAAAAAAAATAGTAAAACCTTAATAGTTAAACCATCAGTCAAATCCACCAAAAATTCTCAAATACGGAAAAACGGTAAGGACAATACAGCCTTTATGTAACGTTATTTCCGATTGAAAAAAGATCTTACTGAGACTCCGCTGAAGTCCGCGCCCCTAAGAAAGTTTTACTTTAACAAAAAAAGAATTCTTTAATTACTTTGACAGATATTCTGGAAAAACAAAAAGACCACAATTATAATTTCAAATAAGTTATCAGTTTAATCATTAATGGAAGAGTACATTAAGTTAGTTTAAGCTTACAGAATTAAAAGAATGAAAGGTTTCTTTATGAAAATTTAAAATTACCAAATTGTATAGTTCCTGCTCCGTGAAGAGTACGATGTTTCTTTGAACGCCTGGAACGTTTTCCATCAAAATTTCTCCGTTTTCTTGTTGGACGTTGTTGAGGAGAACGTCGAGAATATTGGAAATGCAATCGTCTTCGAAGAGTTTGTACAAATCCATGAGTTTCTGGTCGGGAGTTTCGAATTTCAGGAAGGCGAGTATTTTGTAAAATTCTGCCGACATGGATCAAAATGTGGCGGGCAATTTCCGAGATGGGGGTGAGATGAGGCTGTGTTCCGTTTGTTTTAAGTTTGAATTATTATTTAGTTTTAGATTGATACTAATATATGATTTCTTTTTAGTGTCTTGGATATTTTTGTGAAAGATTTGTTTGCCGGATCTGTATTGGAATCCAAAGTTTGATCCCACAAGGAGGACCTTATCTCCAGACGTGGTGGAGAGTTCAGATGAGGAACCTTGTCCTTGATCAGATAACACAGTTATTGAGAATATGCAGGGAGATATCTGCGAAATTCCCGTAGATATCGCCCAGCTAGTTCTCAAGGATTATAATTGAAAATTGTTGGTTTATTTTATGCAAATATATATTTTATTATCAGCATTTCAATAAATTTATAATGCCTAAAGTCTCGAATGATCACATTGATCCACAAAAAATAATAAAATTCGTAAATTACACTCAAATTTTGAAATTGTTAGCAGAAGGACCCTGTGGTCGATAGTCCTTTGTATAAAGTAAAAGGAAGAAAATCGAATTTGTCAAAATCGTTATTTTTTGAGTCACAGCAAAATTTAAAAACGTTTATGAAGCTTTTTGAAGGTAGTTATCAATATTTTTCCTTTTGTAGACTTTTGTTTTCAATAAATATTACTTCTTCTTCTGTTAAACAAAGATAAATATTTTTTGCAAACTAAAAACAAAATTTGCAAGGAAACAGCAATGCAATTGAATGTAAAGAATTTGTTTATTTTTTTCAAAAATGTTTGCAAAAAAACAGGTAAATTAGTAAAGAAAAACACTTACCGAGAAGAAAATTCGCAGAACAATTCGCAAGTTTGTGTGCAAATTGCGATTGTAGTTTCCATTCAGAATTTGCACTAAATATTTGTCACAATTTGCACGAAGAAATTAACAAGTAAGTCCTCACGTAAAGGCGTGCTCCTCAACAATTTACACGAATTAATCACGTTAACTTGCAACTTAAATTCGTGACGACGATTTGCTTCGTCAATATTCACTTCTTACAATTGACGCCGTCCTAACAACAACATTTGCAACTAAATCACACAATGTTTGCAATAAAACGACTCGATTTGTAAAATCTCACCGCGAATAACTACTGCCATCTTGCACAAACACGTACACAAAACAAACGAAATTCCTAGAAAAATCCAACAAAAAACTAAAAACTTATTTAATGCAAGCAGCCTTTGGATGCTGTGCGTGTTTATGTTGTGGTCAGGTGGTGGCGGCGTCGGGCGCTGATTGGCGGTTGGACTTGTCACGCGGCGTTCTGATTGGACGCGACGAAATTTCGCTGTGGATTTCGTTACGGCCAGCAGCCAGCTCGCTCAGTGCAGTTTGAGTTGGCGCGGCGTCGGTGAATAAGTGGCGAGTGCGTGTTGAGAGAATATTCGCGAATATTGTGGTATTTTTAGCAGTTTTTTTGCAACTTTCAACGAAACAAACTTTAAATTGCTGCAAACAACCGGAACGCTTGCGAATTTCCATGACTTTGTTAATTTCTTTGTGCAAATTGTGAAAAATGTAAGGTGCAAATGGGGAATGGAAACGACTATTGCGATTTTCACACAACTTGCGAATTTTCTTCTCGGTGAGTGTTATTGTTTTAATGTACTAATTCACCTTTTTGCAAATATTTCATTTCTAACATTAAAAATCCAACTAATTTGTTGCTAAATTATCAAGTTTTTTCGTGAATTTCCTCGCAAATTTCAACATTTTCCTATAAAATATTCATTAAAGTTTCATATACAATTGAAGAAACCGCGAATTTTCTTCGCGAAATTGCAAATATTCAGCACAACGTAAATCTACAAATTTGTTTACCTTTTAAACTGGCCAATTTCCTTGGATATTTATCTGGAAAACACCCATTTCTAACATTAAAAAACCAACAAATTTATTGCTGATATATCAAGTTTTTTCGCGAATTACAAAAATTTAGCAAAACATAAATCAAAAACTTTGTTTACTTTTTAAACTCGCCAATTTCGTTGCATTTTTTTGCAAATTTTCCAGTTTTTTGCAAATCCCCCACAAAACAAACCTTAAATTTTTGTAAACAACGAGAAAATTTGCGAATTTCCGCTTGGAAAACACCCATTTATAACATTAAAAAGCCAACAAATTTATTGCTGAAATAACAAGTTTTTTCGCGAATTTCCTGGCAATTTTCAACATTTTCCAATAAAACAAACATTAAACTTTCATAAACAACTGAACAATCCGCGAATTTTCTTTGCGAAATTACAAATATTTAGCAAAACATAAATAAGTAACTTTGTTTACTTTTTAAACTCGTCAATTTCCTTGCATTTTTCTGCAAATTTTCCAGTTTTTTGCAAATTTCCAATAAAACCAACTTTAAATTTTTGCAAACAACCGGAAAATTTGGCAATTTCCGCCTGGAAAACTCCAATTTACAACATTAAAAACCCAACAAATTTATTGGTAAATTATCAAGTTTTTTCGCGAATTTCCTCACAAATTTCAACATTTTCCAATAAAACAAACATTAAACTTTTATAAACAATTGAAGAATCCGCGAATTTTGCTCGCGAAATTACAAATATTTAGCAAAACATAAATCAATAACTTTATTATTAAAACTCGTCAATTTACTTGGATTTTCCTGCAAATTGGCGCCCAGATGCAAAACATACTTGGCGCCCTATTAAAAAAATATTCCTAATTTTTAAATTTTAATTTAAACACCTTTTATTGAACCATTGGCACATTAAATACAGTAACAAATATTTACATTTTAATTTTTCTTGCGTTGACAATGCTGACAATTTACTTATAATTTCGGAAATATTTAATGTTTCGCAAACATCATTTTCTATAGCTATAATTGCTAAATTTATTAATCTATCTTGCGACATAGTATAGCGTAAATATTTTTTTATTAATTTAAAACGTGAAAACGACCTCTCTCCACTAGCTACGCTCGTGGGTAGAGTGAGATAAATTTTTAGGGCGATATTTAAATTCGGAAATGAGTCAATCAAATCATGTTCATTTATAAATGATAAAACATGCAATGGATTTTTGAATTGTATTAGTTGGGCTGAAAATAAAGTTTTAAATACTAATAGTTCTTCATACAATTTCGTGTCCATCTATATCTTTTTCGTCCTTATCGCTTCAATGGATATGAAGATCAATGCAATATTTCTTTAGCACCTCCGAGTTTGTGTCGCAGAGATTACTCAGGTTTACTCAGGATTCCTAGATCGAAAGCCGATTTAAAAAAAAAGAAAAAAAACTGAAATCATTTTTTTGACCGTATTTTTGAAAAATCTCATCCGCCAAATTTTGCCAGACAATGTCTTCTGTACTTCTTTATACTCGAGAATTTTTTCAATTTTTTTGATGCGGTGGAACAATTTGAAAAAAATGAAAAACGATCTTACATTCCAACGAACATATTTTATTATTTCTACAAGAAGAAGAAAAATAATGTTATCATAAACAAAATGCTATCGACTAATAGGTCCGCCCAGGAGTTTACATTTAGGTACATTTTAATATTCAAAATAATTTTATACAAAAAAAAACTGCTGAATTTACAGATTATGGAGGGTATTGCTAAAAAAATACATAAAAATATGTTTTTGAAAGAATACGTCAGTTAATTTCTTCACTGTCACTGTCTTCATTTACTACAACGTTGAACTTTTTTTTTCTATAAACAGACGATTTAATATTTCGGCAGGTCTTATTATTTTAGCCAAATATCGAGCATGGGAAAGAAGATATGCAATGTGAGAGCAACATCCAACAGTACGCCTTTCATTAGCACATTTAAAACAATATCGTCTAATACCAGAGATTTAATTATTTTTTCAGAGATTTCATTAAAGCTTTAGGGAGTCGTTTATGATCTAAAAGCTTGAACTTTTGCTTGATATTACCATGAACTGCTTCAACTACTCAACGCACTTTGGTAACAAAACGGGATTGATGTGACTCGACTGTAACAAGCTTCCGAAGTTTCCTTTCCGTTTAAGAGCCGGCATTAACACTTTGAATTCTAGTAATTCTAAATGTTCTGTTATATCACGAAAGCTTCGATCTACTACGATAATATCATCTTTTTTAATAACTTAATGAGACCATTAGGATTGATCAGGACGATTTTTTAAATTTCAGCATCGTTCATATTAAATGTGTAAGGCCCAAGCATAACTACACCATTTGTAGTCCATATTGTAAATGGTTTGCACAGAGGTCCTTATTTTGACCAGAATATGATTTTCTCTGGTATTCATTTGTACTTTTCTGATGGAGAATATATGTTCCAACACAAATCAATACCAGTTGATCATCTTTTAGTTCATATAATTTTTTAGCTATGTTTTAATGGCAAAACGTATTTTTCAAATGAGTTCATCACTTCATCACACTAGTGAGATACCATCTGTTCACGGGTCAAACCAAAAATGGAAGATATTGTATTGTAGCTTGGGAATTCCTAGTTTTTAATTTAAATAAAAAATGACTAGAGCTTGAGTGACATTACAATTTTTAAAAGTATTTGATTTTAATGTTTTAGGATTTTTTGTAGTTATTTGGGTTAGAGTAAAATGTAGTCGAAAAATAGTTAACGATAAAAAAATTCGTCGTTTTTAAATAATTTTCACATTGTTCAACCACATCAAAAAATTGTAAAAAAAATTCCTGGGTAACGGAGTACAGAAGACATTTTCTGACTAAATTTGGCGGATGACACTTTTCAAAAATACGGTCAAAAAAATAATTTCAGTTTTATTTCTTATTTTAAAAATCGGCTTTCGATCTAGGAATCATAACAACATTTCTTGTGTCCATGCCTTTTACTCGTAAGTATTGGGGAAAAAATCGGCGCTTATTAAATTTCAATTTTACTATGGAAAAAAAATAAAATCTAAAAACCTTTTTTTTTTTTTAATATTTCAATAACGGCTTGAGATAAAGAGCTCAAATTCTGACTGAATTATTTTTATTTGGAAGCAAAACGATCCACAAAATAGAAAAAGAAAACTCCGCGGGGGCAAATTTCATATTCGGGTGGTATCATATACATATGCATTATATTCAGCTAAACCCTTTAGAAATTGTCCATGCATTTATTTTGCAACAATCAGTTGATAAGTAAATCGAAATTTAAATTGTTGAATTTTGTAAATTTGTTTCGATCTATTTCCAGATTTTCTCTTTAGTTTTCAAATCTGGTAAATTAAATTAATTATCGGATTAATAGATTTTGATTAATTTATTTAATTTTCAAATTAATTTCAAATCTGTTTCCAATTTTGCAAAAGGCAACTAAATTAGCTTTACTTTGTTATATTAAGTTCAACAATCAGCTGGGCTTTAAAATAACTATGTGGATAAAAAAAATGTAATAAACTAACTTTTACAAGGATGTATCGCAATAACTTTGGAACGAGGAAATATTTTCGATTTCTATTCACAGTTTTACAAAAACAATAAAATCACCTTTAATATGATGTATAAGTTATCACAATCGGTTAAGTATTAAGCTAATTAAGATGATTGGAAAATTAGTAAACTAATTTTGGTAGGTTTGAGCAAAATCGCGATAAATTCGGAAGGAGCGAATATTTTCGATTTCCGTTTCCGACTTTGGAAAAACAATAAAATAACCTTTAAGTTGAGGTACTAGCTGTAAAAAATAGTTAAGTATTAAGCTAACTATGTCGATGCAAACAAACGAATCATCTCACAATAATTAGCAGGACATGTTCAAATTTTATTTTGAATCGGGGAAATATTTGCAATTTCCATTTTCAGCTTTGGGAAAACAATAAAATGGCCCTTAACTTGAGGTGCTACTTATCACAATCGGCCTGATAGTAAGCTAATTATGTTGATTAGACGTAAGTTCATTAATATGTATATAATAATAAGGCATAAATAATATACGTGAATATGAATTATTATTTCAATTAAGTTGAATTTATATTTTGTACTAGAGTACGCAGCCCATATGTTTTTATTATTAACTAAACTATGTGAAAATGTAAATATTGCTCGGAGTGCCAATAGATGTGAAAACCAGACCAATGTTAATAATTTTAAATTATTAAATTTTAATTTTTCATACCATAATTAGAAAATTCTGAGAAAAACACACTCATTCCAAAGTTTTCATTTCAGTCGGCAGTGCCTGCCTGACTGCCTATATATTTTTTTGCATAATTTGCAAGATAACATTGCAGCGTATGGTTTTGTAGTAAGATTATATTTTTTTTGCAAATGTCTTTCTTTAACTTTTGTGTGCAAAAGTATTTTACAAAACTTGCAGCAGAAATTTATCGCCGCCAAATTTAACCATTTTGCAAACTTCAGTTGACGTCACTCAAATTTCAAAAAAAAACTTGTAAATATTTTTTAACTCAAATTAAATTAATTAAACAAATTATCGAAATATCCAGTTATTTGACTTTAATTGGAGTCGTATCAACTAAATTAAAAATCAAGATAATGCTAAATTTCTATTTAACTAATAATTATTTGTTTAATTTGCTAAATAAAATATCGATTTATTGATCATATAATCAATTAACAATAAAACTAATGTAACACATTACGTAAGTAATAACTCACCTGTGATTAATAATTTATCCAAATAATTATTTTTGTTCTTGCCGAATACACAAATGCACAGACACAAACATTTGAACACATTTTTGCCCACACCGTTCGTTATTGTCAACTGGGCTGCATTATCGATCGTCGACGTTGTTACCTTCTGCGCCGACTCCACCATGAAACATTAAAAATATTTCTATTCATTTTAATAATAAATATGTGATTTTATTATTGTATAACTAAAGGTTGATAATCCAACATTAATTATTATATTCAGAAAGTTATTTTGTTAAATTAAGTTAATTATGATAATCATACTATTTCGAGAAATTCCTCATCGTTTTTTTGACAAACTATGTATTTCAGAGTAGGTATACAGATTAGACAATCAAGATTAGATGGCATTAGATAAAATTAGACAAGACCACAAATTACTAGACAACATCCGACAATATTAAACAATACTGGACAAGATTATACAAGTATTGTCAAGCCTCGTCTTTTTTTATATTAAGTTTAGATAAAACTAGACACGACAGGGTTGGACAAGTTTATATAAGTCTAGTCTTGTCTTGTTTACCAATGTCTAGTCTTTTTTAATTTAATATCTGGTCTCATTTAATGTTACCTAGTCATAATGTAAATCTAAATTTTTAAGTTTTTCTTAATTCGATTTATTTCATTTAATAAATTGTGTTTTGTAGCGAAAATTTTGTTTGTCGGTATTGGTAGGGTGCGGACGAATTTCTTGGAAGTGCGGTCGACGGACGGCCGCATCTGATTGGTCCAATTTGTTGCCGCTCTTTCCACTCTTTTTTTTTGTTTGTCTCTCAGCTGCTCTGCTCTAAAGCAGTTGAGCAATAGTGTTAGCAATTAATAATGTATTATTAATATAAAAATATTAGCAATAATAAGATCACATCGGTTTGTTAATAACTATTATTAAATAAAATTGAAATTCGGTTCTTGTGCTAGAATCGTAGTCGGCGGAATTTTAATTTAATTGCGCCAAGGTCAACAACGTTCGAGCTCAGCTGTTTTGAGTCTAGTTTGGTTGGTGCAGGAACTACAGTGGAGAATAGACATACTATGGTGTAGTGTCTAAGAAGAGTAAAATGGATTATCTCGATACATTATTAATACACATACAGTTGAGTAGCTTTTATTTACGTACTTTATTACAATTAGTATTGTTGTTACCAACAAGGAACTTTTATAGTTTCCGTAGTTTAGCTCACAATCAGAGACTATTACAAATATGAAGCTGTAATTTGGCTTGGATTTTCCAGTCATTGTCTTCCACAATTTAAATTTGAATATATTTAAAATTTCAATTAATTTGTTGAAACAATTTAATTTGTTTAATCAACGATTCTCATTTATTAATTTTTGATGAACTTTTTTTCCAAACAATTTTTTCCTGATCAAATTATATGAAATTAAATGCAAGATTTGAAAATTTAATTATTTTTTATCTAAATCATTTAATTTTTTGTTTACCCGTTCTTACTTTTGGTTGCTTATAATATTTTTGTTATAAATTAATTATTTAAACTATAAGTTAAAATTCAATTTAGAATATATAGAACGATTTGTTGGTATAGATTTTTGTAAATAATTAGTTTTCATAATTCTTCTTTGTCTTGTCAAATCGTCTGTTTTTGTTTGTCTAGTCTTACTTTCGATTCGATTTGGAGTAATCCTGGTCGGGGAGACTACAACTAGGGCGGTCTTCACTAACCGTCCGGGCTACTCACCCTGAATGAATGCAAAATATGCGATACCGGTGTGGCGTAAACTAAAAGCCAAGATGGAATAGGGGGTTTAGTGAGAGCATCCCCCGAACCACTTTTTTTAGATAAAGAGTTTTAAATAATATCACTACTCGAGTTTCTGACACAGATATATTTGCGAATTTTTTTTTCGCAATTTAAATATTTAACCAAATTATTACTAGTTCAAATCCATGCAATTATGTACGTGTGCTCATTTTAAAAGTGAATTATTTTCTTGTAAGTGAATTTTAAAATTACGAGCTTTTTCCGAATTAAAGTGTGGGAAAAAAATATAAGCAATCATTCAATGTTTTCTAATTTTTATTGTTAAATACAAATCAAAGATATAATAATTTGAAGTAACTTAGAAAATCAAATTAAAACTAATAGAATGAATGAAACTTAAACTTTTTTTTTTTAAGTTACATCACTGTAATAGTGACATGTCATCAGATGAAAGCTCATCAGCATTAAGTGTGATTCAACGAGTTGGGTTATCGTAGTTGGAATATCTATTGGAAGTAATGGAATTGAAGGAATGATTTTTTTTTTAGTAATGGTGGTAATGCATGGTAGACGATCAAGCATATTTTTCTTCTTTGCGTTAGTAACTACTAATCTTCTTGATGGATAGACTGGGTCTTGTCGAATATTGTACAAGTGGGCCGGTCGTCCTTGCTTTTTTGCATAAATCTACTTTATATACGGGTGTGCTGGGATTTAGTGTTTCTTTAAATTGAAATTGTAAAGAATAATTTCTCTCAAACCTCAGCCATCTAATATTTAGCCAATTAAAGTCATACCCGCAAGTTGTTAATTTTCTAAGACAGTGGTATAAGACAGGTATATGATTTTCTCTGGTATTCATTATTTGTACTTTTTTAATGGCGAAAATATGTCCAATCACATGCATATTCTAGCTATGTTTAAAGTATTAGAAACCAGTTTCCGTAGTGACGCTTCAATTTCAAAATGCAATGGCAAAACGTCTTTTTCAAAATTTTCACTTCATCACAGTAGTCAGACACCATTTGTTCACGGGCCAAACCAAAAATGGAATATATTGTAGCGTTCGAATTCCCAGTTTTTAATTTAAATAAAAAAATGACATGAGTTTGAGCAGCATTACGATTTTTTCAAATGTATTTTTGCATGATTGGTGGATTTTGCATGTGGATTTACACGTTTTAGGTTTTTTTTTTAGTTATTTGGGGTAGTGTAAAATGTAGTCGAAAAATATTTTTTGTATGTATATTTTAGCATTAATAAAATAGGAATGTAAAGATTAACGATTAAAAAAATAGTTTTCAATTTTTTTCACATTGTTCCACCACATCAAAAAAATTCATTTTCTGACAAAATTTCACGGATGACATTTTAAAAAAAATACGGTCAAAAAAATTATTTTACTTTTATTTCTTTTCTTTAAAATCTGGGAATCATAACAATAGTATATTTTACAAGAGATGAAAGATGGCGATTTTTTGGTGAGGTGGAAGTTGCTCACGAGCTCCAGCGAGTTAGGAATCACACCGAACAAAAAAAAAACACTTTCATCTCGAGTGATAAATGCAATTTTGCTACTGATTTCAGTTGCAGAATCCATAATTCGGCTTTAATAAATCCAATTCAAAGCGAACTGTCAATACAAATTTAATTGTTGGTTTGGTCGAAAAATGCGATTGATTACGATTTAATTTGTTGAATTTTGAAAATGTGTTGTTATCTAAATTTTTGATTTTGATTTGTAACCAAGTAAATGCCAGTCATTGTTTTCTATAATTTAAATTTGAATATATTTAAAATTACGATTAATTTGTTAAAATAATTTAAGTTGTTTCATCAACGATTCTCATTTATTAATTTTTGATGAACTCTTTTTCTAAACAATTTTTCTGCTCAAATTATATGAAATTAAATTTCTATGATTTGAAAATTTAATTATTTTTTTGTTATTAATTTTAATAATTATTTGAAGAATAAGTTAAAAATCAATGTAGTATATATATATAGAACAATTGGTGTACATTTTTGTAAATAATTAGTTTTCATAATTTCACAATCAATGTATCTATTGTTGTATGTCTAGTCTTGTTAGCCGAGTCAATTCGTTTGTTTTTGTCTGTCTAATCTTACTTTCGATTCGGTTCGGCTCGGTTCGGTCCACACGAACGTGAACGGAAGTGAAGTGAAGTACGGAGTTTTAAAAAAAATATTTACTGCGTTCAGTGCTCGAGTTTCTGACATTGTTGCCATTTTGCGTCTCCCCGGCTCATATAAATTGGCAACACGGTAATATTTACTGTCTTACAATTAGTTCAATGTTTAACAGTATTTAAATCTCTGCAAATTACTATTTAATCAATGTAAATATATTTTAATTCTTATGGTTTTATCTATTTACTAAAGATATTTTTGCGGATTTTTCTTTTTGCAACTTTTCGCTTTTTAAAAATTTAACGAGGAACCAAATTATTACTAGGTCAAATCCATGCCAGTTATATATATATATATATATATATATATATATATATATATATATATATATATATATATATATATATGTTTATTAGATTTGCATTGGCTCGCGACACGAAATTGTTTTTAATGAAAATTCATACAATAAAAAATGAAAATTTGCAAACATTTTTTTGACATTAATATTTTTTATATTAAATATTACGTTTTGAATTATATTTAGTTATTTTGTTGAATTAAATTAACTTTTGATATTTAGACAATTCTGACATTTTTTTGATCGATTTTCTCATTTCTAGAAAATTTATTGGGGTTGCGTGTTTAAAACTTTGAGAAAACGCCGCTCTTCTTAAAGCCTGGACAAATTTGCAAAATTGAAGAAATTAAATCTCGATTTATTTATTCGCAATTGATTGTGAAATAATCAAAAACTAAATCGATTATGAACTAATTATTGCATAGAAGTTGCTAAATTTAAAATTAATTTGTCTAAATAAAAAATTATTAAGAAACAAAACGAATTGTTTAATTTATTTTAAGAATCTAAGTCTATGCGGATTTCATGAAAATATAAAATATATTAAAAATCTAAAAAAAAATATTGTTAGTGACGGCACAGCGGCGCCGTCTACGTAACCGTTTCCATTTAGCCTAATCCAGCTACTCTGCCTGTCAATCTAAATTTCTTCCTTTCCCACAATTAAAATCCACAACAAAAACCAAAGTTTGCTTTAGTACATTGAATGCTATTGACACGTAATGCCGGTCACCGGTGACGTCCATAGTCCACAGCTTGTTCTTTCTTAGTTTCTCACTATGAAAAATTTCTACAAGAACTAGAGTACGCTGAACTTTACTTTAATACACTGAATGACATATTGCCGGTCACCGATGACTCATGATATTTAAAGTGTTGATTCTTACTTTCTCACAATTAAAATCTTCAACAGAAACTAGAGTTTACTACACCACGTTGAATCCCAAACAAACTTGTGCCCTCCAAGGGACCCGAAGTGTTTACATTTTGCAGTTTACTGAGAAGTCATTTCTGCGGTAAATATTACTAATGTAAGACTAAAGAAACAGAAGTTTGTCGGTCCCGAGATATCTACTTCGCAATTCGAGAATCGGGTAAATTTCAGTTTGAAATTTGTCGACGAATTAATGAATATTTCCGGACAATTTACAAATCGACTTGTTCATCTTGTCGTGTAGTTTCTGTGTGCCAAAAATGATTTCGCTGCTCTTTACCGTTTTCGAAAAAAACGAAAAAAAACGAAAAAGCATGTATTTTTCGAGCGAAATGATGGAAAATTTTTGTCGAAAATTTTGTTGCAAATTTTTTTCGTGATTTTTTTTTGTTTACACGAATGAAATCGAAGTGACCAAACGGTCTATTTCGCTCTAAAGTTACAAATAAACAAATTTTATATTTTTCTTCGCTGTACACAATCACAGATTTCCTACTGATTTGACGCTGTCATAACTTTTGAACCGCTCACCACAGAGACTTCTAGTCTTCACCAATCGATTCAGCGTCCCAAAATTAGTCCTAAAACGTATATAATATTCCCGGGGAGCTTTCAGTTAAGAAATACCATCGACTCGGGAAGTCTAGACCGCGGAAGCGACGAAATGCGAGAAAATCGATTTTTTCAAAATCGTTATTTTTCTAGTCACAGCAAGATTTAAAAACGTTTCTGAAAGCATTTTTGCTGCTGATTACAGATATGCAAATTATATTTCGCTTGCTCTTTCGGTTCACTTTCGCCTGCAAAAATTGAAGACATTTTTATGAAATTTCGGCGCTCTAGTGGAGATCTCGGAAAGTCGTGATTTTCCGGCGGACAATCTTGGTGCATTCGTGGGAAAATGACCTTCTGAAAACGATGCCGCAATCCGTTTTTAATTATATGCAACCGTTTCCGAGATATCTACTTCGCAATTCGAAAATCGGGTAAATTTCAGTTTGAAATTTATCGACGAATTAATGAATATTTCCAGACAATTTACACATCGACTTGTTCGTCTTGTCGTGTAGTTTCTGTGTGCCAAAAATGATTTCGCTGTTTTTTACCGTTTTCGAAAAAAACGAAAAAGCATGTATTTTTCGAGCGAAATGATGGAAAATTTTTGTCGAAAATTTTGTTACAAATTTTTTTCGTGATTTTTTTTTGTTTACACGAATGAAATCGAAGTGACCAAACGGTCTATTTCGCTCTAAAGTTACAAATAAACAAATTTTATATTTTTCTTCGCTGTACACAATCACAGATTTCCTACTGATTTGACGCTGTCATAACTTTTGAACCGCTCCCCACAGAGACTTCTAGTCTTCACCAATCGATTCAGCGTCCCAAAATTAGTCCTAAAACGTATATAATATTCCCCGGGAAGCTTTCAGTTAAGAAATACCATCGACTCGGGAAGTCTAGACCTCGGAAGCGACGATATGCGAGAAAATCGATTTTTTCAAAATCGTTATTTTTCTAGTCACAGCAAGATTTAAAAACTTTTCTGAAAGCATTTTTGCTGCTGATTACAGATATGCAAATTATATTTCGCTAGCTCTTTCGGTTCACTTTCGCCTGCAAAAATTGAAGAATTTTTTATGAAATTTCGGCGCTCTAGTGGAGATCTCGGAAAGTCGTGATTTTCCGGCGGACAATCTTGGTGCATTCGTGGGAAAATGACCTTCTGAAAACGATGCCGCAATCCGTTTTTAATTATATGCAACCGTTTCCGAGATATCTACTTCGCAATTCGAAAATCGGGTAAATTTCAGTTTGAAATTTATCGACGAATTAATGAATATTTCCGGACAATTTACACATCGACTTGTCCGTCTTGTCGTGTAGTTTCTGGGTGCCAAAAATGATTTCGCTGCTCTTTACCGTTTTCGAAAAAAACGAAAAAAAACGAAAAAGCATGTATTTTTCGAGCGAAATGATGGAAAATTTTTGTCGAAAATTTTGTTGCAATTTTTTTTCGTGATTTTTTTTTGGTTACACGAATGAAATCGAAGTGCCCAATACGGTTTTCCGGTCTATTTCGCTCTTAAGTTACAAATAAACAAATTTTATATTTTTCTTCGCTGTACTCAATCACAGATTTCCTACTGATTTGACGCTGTCATAACTTTTGAACCGCTCACCACAGAGACTTCTAGTCTTCACCAATCGATTCAGCGTCCCAAAATTAGTCCTAAAACGTATATAATATTCCCCGGGAAGCTTTCAGTTAAGAAATACTATCGACTCGGGAAGTCTAGACCGCGGAAGCGACGAAATGCGAGAAAATCGATTTTTTCAAAATCGTTATTTTTCGAGTCGTAGCAAAATTTAAAAACGTTTCTGAAAGCATTTTTGCTGCTGATTACAGATAAGCAAATTATATTTCGCTAGCTCTTTCGGTTCACTTACGCCTGCAAAAATTGAAGAAATTTTTATGAAATTTCGGCGCTCTAGTGGAGATCTCGGAAAGTCGTGATTTTCCGGCGGACAATCTTGGTGCATTCTTGGGAAAATGACCTTCTGAAAACGATGCCGCAATCCGTTTTTAATTATATGCTACCGTTCCCGAGATATCTACTTCGCAATTCGAGAATCGGGTAAATTTCAGTTTGAAATTTATCGACGAATTAATGAATATTTCCGGACAATTTACAAATCGACTTGTTCATCTTGTCGTGTAGTTTCTGTGTGCCAAAAATGATTTCGCTGCTCTTTACCGTTTTCGAAAAAAACGCAAAAAACCGAAAAAGCATGTATTTTTCGAGCGAAATGATGAAATTTTTTTGTCGAAAATTTTGTTACAAATTTTTTTCGTGATTTTTTTTTGGTTACACGAATGAAATCGAAGTGCCGAAAACGGTTTTCCGGTCTATTTCGCTCTAAAGTTACAAATAAACAAATTTTATATTTTTCTTCGCTGTACACAATCACAGATTTCCTACTGATTTGACGCTGTCATAACTTTTGAACCGCTCACCACAGAGACTTCTAGTCTTCACCAATCGATTCAGCGTCCCAAAATTAGTCCTAAAACGTATATAATATTCCCCGGGAAGCTTTCAGTTAAGAAATACCATCGACTCGAGTAGTCTAGACCGCGGAAGCGACGAAATGCGTGAAAATCGATTTTTTCAAAATCGTTATTTTTCTAGTCACAGCAAGATTTAAAAACGTTTCTGAAAGCATTTTTGCTGCTGATTACAGATATGCAAATTATATTTCGCTAGCTCTTTCGGTTCACTTTCGCCTGCAAAAATTGAAGAAATTTTTATGAAATTTCGGCGCTCTAGTGGAGATCTCGGAAAGTCGTGATTTTCCGGCGGACAATCTCGGTGCATTCGTGGGAAAATGACCATCTGAAAACGATGCCGCAATCCGTTTTTAATTATATGCAACCGTTTCCGAGATATCTACTTCGCAATTCGAAAATCGGGTAAATTTCAGTTTGAAATTTATCGACGAATTAATGAATATTTCCGGACAATTTACACATCGACTTGTCCGTCTTGTCGTGTAGTTTCTGTGTGCCAAAAATTATTTCGCTGCTCTTTACCGTTTTCGAAAAAAACGAAAAAAAACCGAAAAAGCATGTATTTTTCGAGCGAAATGATGGAAAATTTTTGTCGAAAATTTTGTTGCAATTTTTTTTCGGATTTTTTTTTGGTTACACGAATGAAATCGAAGTGCCCAATACGGTTTTCCGGTCTATTTCGCTCTAAAGTTACAAATAAACAAATTTTATATTTTTCTTCGCTGTACTCAATCACAGATTTCCTACTGATTTGACGCTGTCATAACTTTTGAACCGCTCACCACAGAGACTTCTAGTCTTCACCAATCGATTCAGCGTCCCAAAATTAGTCCTAAAACGTATATAATATTCCCCGGGAAGCTTTCAGTTAAGAAATACCATCGACTCGGGAAGTCTAGACCGCGGAAGCGACGAAATGCGAGAAAATCGATTTTTTCAAAATCGTTATTTTTCGAGTCGTAGCAAAATTTAAAAACGTTTCTGAAAGCATTTTTGCTGCTAATTACAGATATGCAAATTATAATTCGCTAGCTCTTTTGGTTCACTTTCGCCTGCAAAAATTGAAGAAATTTTTATGAAATTTCGGCGCTCTAGTGGAGATCACGGAAAGTCGGGAATTCCCCGCGGACAATCTTAGTGTACCTATAGGAAAATTACCTCTTGAAAACGATGCCGCAATCCGTTTTTAATTATCTGCAACCGTTTCCGAGATATCTACTTAGCAATTCGAGAATCGGGTAAATTTCAGTTTGAAATTACTCGAGGAATTATTCAATATTTCCGGACAATTTACACATCGACTTGTTCGTCTTGTCGTGTAGTTTCTGTGTGCCAAAAATGATTTCGCTACTCTTTACCGTTTTCGAAAAAATCGAGAAAAACCGAAAAAACATGTATTTTTCGAACGAAATGATGAAAAATTTTTGTCGAATTTTTTTTTGCAAATTTTTTTCGTGATTTTTTCTTGGTTGCACGAAGGAAATCGAAGTGCTGAAAACGGTTTTCCAGTCTATTTCACTCTAAAGTTACAAATAAACAAATTTGATATTTTTTTCGCTGTACACAATCGCACATTTCTTACTGATTTGACGATGTCATAACTTTTGAACCGCTCACCACAGAGACTTCTAGTCTTCACCATTCGATTCACCGTCCCAAAATTAGTCCGAAAACTTATATAATATTCCCTGGGAAGCTTTCTGTTAAGAAATACCATCGACTCGGTAAGTCTAGACCGCGGAAACGACGAAATGCGAGAAAATCGATCTTTTCAAAATCGTTATTTTTTGAGTCACAGCGAAATTTAAAAACGTTTCTGAAAGCATTTTTGCTGCTAATTACAGATATGCAAATTATAATTCGCTAACTCTTTTGGTTCACTTTCGCCTGCAAAAATTGAAGAAATTTTTATGAAATTTCGGCGCTCTAGTGGAGATCACGGAAAGTCGGGAATTCCCCGCGGACAATCTTAGTGTACCTATAGGAAAATTACCTTCTGAAAACGATGCCGCAATTCGTTTTTAATTATCTGCAACCGTTTCCGAGATATCTACTTAGCAATTCGAGAATCGGGTAAATTTCAGTTTGAAATTACTCGAGGAATTATTGAATATTTCCGGACAATTTACACATCGACTTGTTCGTCTTGTCGTGTAGTTTCTGTGTGCCAAAAATGATTTCGCTGCTCTTTACCGTTTTCGAAAAAATCGAGAAAAACCGAAAAAGCATGTATTTTTCGAACGAAATGATGAAAAATTTTTGTCGAAATTTTTTTTGCAAATTTTTTTCGTGATTTTTTCTTGGTTGCACGAAGGAAATCGAAGTGCTGAAAACGGTTTTCCAGTCTATTTCACTCTAAAGTTACAAATAAACAAATTTGATATTTTTTTCGCTGTACACAATCGCACATTTCTTACTGATTTGACGATGTCATAACTTTTGAACCGCTCACCACAGAGACTTCTAGTCTTCACCATTCGATTCACCGTCCCAAAATTAGTCCGAAAACTTATATAATATTCCCTGGGAAGCTTTCTGTTAAGAAATACCATCGACTCGGTAAGTCTAGACCGCGGAAACGACGAAATGCGAGAAAATCGATTTTTTCAAAATCGTTATTTTTTGAGTCACAGCGAAATTTAAAAACGTTTCTGAACGCATTTTTGCTGCTAATTACAGATATGCAAATTATAATTCGCTAACTCTTTTGGTTCACTTTCGCCTGCAAAAATTGAAGAAATTTTTATGAAATTTCGGCGCTCTAGTGGAGATCACGGAAAGTCGGGAATTCCCTGCGGACAATCTTAGTGTACCTATAGGAAAATTACCTTTTTAAAACGATGCCGCAATCCGTTTTTAATTATCTGCAACCGTTTCCGAGATATCTACTTAGCAATTCGAGAATCGGGTAAATTTCAGTTTGAAATTACTCGAGGAATTATTCAATATTTCCGGACAATTTACACATCGACTTGTTCGTCTTGTCGTGTAGTTTCTGTGTGCCAAAAATGATTTCGCTACTTTTTACCGTTTTCGAACAAATCGAGAAAAACCGAAAAAGCATGTATTTTTCGAACGAAATGATGAAATTTTTTTGTCGAATTTTTTTTTGCAAATTTTTTTCGTGATTTTTTCTTGGTTGCACGAAGGAAATCGAAGTGCTGAAAACGGTTTTCCAGTCTATTTCACTCTAAAGTTACAAATAAACAAATTTGATATTTTTTTCGCTGTACACAATCGCACATTTCTTACTGATTTGACGATGTCATAACTTTTGAACCGCTCACCACAGAGACTTCTAGTCTTCACCATTCGATTCACCGTCCCAAAATTAGTCCGAAAACTTATATAATATTCCCTGGGAAGCTTTCTGTTAAGAAATACCAGCGACTCGGTAAGTCTAGACCGCGGAAACGACGAAATGCGAAAAAATCGATTTTTTCAAAATCGTTATTTTTTGAGTCACTGCGAAATTTAAAAACGTTTCTGAAAGCATTTTTGCTGCTGATTACAGATATGCAAATTATAATTCGCTAGCTCTTTTGGTTCACTTTCGCCTGCAAAAATTGAAGAAATTTTTATGAAATTTCGGCGCTCTAGTGGAGATCACGGAAAGTCGGGAATTCCCTGCGGACAATCTTAGTGTACCTATAGGAAAATTACCTTTTTAAAACGATGCCGCAATCCGTTTTTAATTATCTGCAACCGTTTCCGAGATATCTACTTAGCAATTCGAGAATCGGGTAAATTTCAGTTTGAAATTACTCGAGGAATTATTCAATATTTCCGGACAATTTACACATCGACTTGTTCGTCTTGTCGTGTAGTTTCTGTGTGCCAAAAATGATTTCGCTACTTTTTACCGTTTTCGAACAAATCGAGAAAAACCGAAAAAGCATGTATTTTTCGAACGAAATGATGAAATTTTTTTGTCGAATTTTTTTTTGCAAATTTTTTTCGTGATTTTTTCTTGGTTGCACGAAGGAAATCGAAGTGCTGAAAACGGTTTTCCAGTCTATTTCACTCTAAAGTTACAAATAAACAAATTTGATATTTTTTTCGCTGTACACAATCGCACATTTCTTACTGATTTGACGATGTCATAACTTTTGAACCGCTCACCACAGAGACTTCTAGTCTTCACCATTCGATTCACCGTCCCAAAATTAGTCCGAAAACTTATATAATATTCCCTGGGAAGCTTTCTGTTAAGAAATACCAGCGACTCGGTAAGTCTAGACCGCGGAAACGACGAAATGCGAAAAAATCGATTTTTTCAAAATCGTTATTTTTTGAGTCACTGCGAAATTTAAAAACGTTTCTGAAAGCATTTTTGCTGCTGATTACAGATATGCAAATTATAATTCGCTAGCTCTTTTGGTTCACTTTCGCCTGCAAAAATTGAAGAAATTTTTATGAAATTTCGGCGCTCTAGTGGAGATCACGGAAAGTCGGGAATTCCCCGCGGACAATCTTAGTGTACCTATAGGAAAATTACCTTTTGAATACGATGCCGCAATCCGTTTTTAATTATCTGCAACCGTTTCCGAGATATCTACTTAGCAATTCGAGAATCGGGTAAATTTCAGTTTGAAATTACTCGAGGAATTATTGAATATTTCCGGACAATTTACACATCGACTTGTTCCTCTTGTCGTGTAGTTTCTGTGTGCCAAAAATGATTTCGCTGCTCTTTACCGTTTTCGAGAAAATCGAGAAAAACCGAAAAAGCATGTATTTTTCGAACGAAATGATGAAAAATTTTTGTCGAATTTTTTTTGCAAATTTTTTTCGTGATTTTTTCTTGGTTGCACGAAGGAAATCGAAGTGCTGAAAACGGTTTTCCAGTCTATTTCACTCTAAAGTTACAAATAAACAAATTTGATATTTTTTTCGCTGTACACAATCGCACATTTCTTACTGATTTGACGATGTCATAACTTTTGAACCGCTGACCGCAGAGACTTCTAGTCTTCACCATTCGATTCACCGTCCCAAAATTAGTCCGAAACCTTATATAATATAAAAAGGGAAGCTTTCTGTTAAGAAATACTATCGACTCGGTAAGTCTAGACCGCGGAAACGACGAAATGCGAGAAAATCGATTTTTTCAAAATCGTTATTTTTTGAGTCAGAGCGAAATTTAAAAACGTTCCTGAAAGCATCTTTGCTGCTTATTACAGATATGCAAATTATAATTCGCTAGCTCTTTTGGTTCACTTTCGCCTGCAAAAATTGAAGAAATTTTTATGAAATTTCGGCGCTCTAGTGGAGATCACGGAAAGTCGGGAATTCCACGCGGACAATCTTAGTGTACCTATAGGAAAATTACCTTCTGAAAACGATGCCGCAATCCGTTTTTAATTATCTGCAACCGTTTCTGAGATATCTACTTAGCAATTCGAGAATCGGGTAAATTTCAGTTTGAAATTACTCGAGGAATTATTGAATATTGCCGGACAATTTACACATCGACTTGTTCGTCTTGTCGTGTAGTTTCTGTGTGCCAAAAATGATTTCGCTGCTCTTTAGCGTTTTCGAAAAAATCGAGAAAAACCGAAAAAGCATGTATTTTTCGAACGAAATGATGAAAAATTTTTGTCGAAATTTTTTTTGCAAATTTTTTTCGTGATTTTTTCTTGGTTGCACGAAGGAAATCGAAGTGCTGAAAACGGTTTTCCAGTCTATTTCACTCTAAAGTTACAAATAAACAAATTTGATATTTTTTTCGCTGTACACAATCGCACATTTCTTACTGATTTGACGATGTCATAACTTTTGAACCGCTCACCACAGAGACTTCTAGTCTTCACCATTCGATTCACCGTCCCAAAATTAGTCCGAAAACTTATATAATATAAAAAGGGAAGCTTTCTGTTAAGAAATACTATCGACTCGGTAAGTCTAGACCGCGGAAACGACGAAATGCGAGAAAATCGATTTTTTCAAAATCGTTATTTTTTGAGTCAGAGCGAAATTTAAAAACGTTTCTGAAAGCATCTTTGCTGCTTATTACAGATATGCAAATTATAATTCGCTAGCTCTTTTGGTTCACTTTCGCCTGCAAAAATTGAAGAAATTTTTATGAAATTTCGGCGCTCTAGTGGAGATCACGGAAAGTCGGAAATTCCCCGCGGACAATCTTAGTGTACCTATAGGAAAATTACCTTTTGAAAACGATGCCGCAATCCGTTTTTAACTATCTGCAACCGTTTCCGAGATATCTACTTAGCAATTCGAGAATCGGGTAAATTTCAGTTTGAAATTACTCGAGGAATTATTGAATATTTCCGGACAATTTACACATCGACTTGTTCCTCTTGTCGTGTAGTTTCTGTGTGCCAAAAATGATTTCGCTGCTCTTTACCGTTTTCGAGAAAATCGAGAAAAACCGAAAAAGCATGTATTTTTCGAACGAAATGATGAAAAATTTTTGTCGAATTTTTTTTTGCAAATTTTTTTCGTGATTTTTTCTTGGTTGCACGAAGGAAATCGAAGTGCTGAAAACGGTTTTCCAGTCTATTTCACTCTAAAGTTACAAATAAACAAATTTGATATTTTTTTCGCTGTACACAATCGCACATTTCTTACTGATTTGACGATGTCATAACTTTTGAACCGCTGACCGCAGAGACTTCTAGTCTTCACCATTCGATTCACCGTCCCAAAATTAGTCCGAAAACTTATATAATATTCCATGGGAAGCTTTCTGTTAAGAAATACCATCGACTCGGTAAGTCTAGACCGCGGAAACCACGAAATGCGAGAAAATCGATTTTTTCAAAATCGTTATTTTTTGAGTCACAGCAAAATTTAAAAACGTTTCTAAAAGCATTTTTGCTGCTGATTACAGATATGCAAATTATAATTCGCTAGCTCTTTTGGTTCACTTTCGCCTGCAAAAATTGAAGAAATTTTTATGAAATTTCGGCGCTCTAGTGGAGATCACGGAAAGTCGGGAATTCCCCGCGGACAATTTTAGTGTACCTATAGGAAAATTACCTTTTGAAAACGATGCCGCAATCCGTTTTTAATTATCTGCAACCGTTTCCGAGATATCTACTTAGCAATTCGAAAATCGGGTAAATTTCAGTTTGAAATTACTCGAGGAATTATTCAATATTTCCGGACAATTTACACATCGACTTGTTCGTCTTGTCGTGTAGTTTCTGTGTGCCAAAAATGATTTCGCTACTCTTTACCGTTTTCGAAAAAATCGAGAAAAACCGAAAAAACATGTATTTTTCGAACGAAATGATGAAAAATTTTTGTCGAATTTTTTTTTGCAAATTTTTTTCGTGATTTTTTCTTGGTTGCACGAAGGAAATCGAAGTGCTGAAAACGGTTTTCCAGTCTATTTCACTCTAAAGTTACAAATAAACAAATTTGATATTTTTTTCGCTGTACACAATCGCACATTTCTTACTGATTTGACGATGTCATAACTTTTGAACCGCTCACCACAGAGACTTCTAGTCTTCACCATTCGATTCACCGTCCCAAAATTAGTCCGAAAACTTATATAATATTCCCTGGGAAGCTTTCTGTTAAGAAATACCATCGACTCGGTAAGTCTAGACCGCGGAAACGACGAAATGCGAGAAAATCGATCTTTTCAAAATCGTTATTTTTTGAGTCACAGCGAAATTTAAAAACGTTTCTGAAAGCATTTTTGCTGCTAATTACAGATATGCAAATTATAATTCGCTAACTCTTTTGGTTCACTTTCGCCTGCAAAAATTGAAGAAATTTTTATGAAATTTCGGCGCTCTAGTGGAGATCACGGAAAGTCGGGAATTCCCCGCGGACAATCTTAGTGTACCTATAGGAAAATTACCTTCTGAAAACGATGCCGCAATTCGTTTTTAATTATCTGCAACCGTTTCCGAGATATCTACTTAGCAATTCGAGAATCGGGTAAATTTCAGTTTGAAATTACTCGAGGAATTATTGAATATTTCCGGACAATTTACACATCGACTTGTTCGTCTTGTCGTGTAGTTTCTGTGTGCCAAAAATGATTTCGCTGCTCTTTACCGTTTTCGAAAAAATCGAGAAAAACCGAAAAAGCATGTATTTTTCGAACGAAATGATGAAAAATTTTTGTCGAAATTTTTTTTGCAAATTTTTTTCGTGATTTTTTCTTGGTTGCACGAAGGAAATCGAAGTGCTGAAAACGGTTTTCCAGTCTATTTCACTCTAAAGTTACAAATAAACAAATTTGATATTTTTTTCGCTGTACACAATCGCACATTTCTTACTGATTTGACGATGTCATAACTTTTGAACCGCTCACCACAGAGACTTCTAGTCTTCACCATTCGATTCACCGTCCCAAAATTAGTCCGAAAACTTATATAATATTCCCTGGGAAGCTTTCTGTTAAGAAATACCATCGACTCGGTAAGTCTAGACCGCGGAAACGACGAAATGCGAGAAAATCGATTTTTTCAAAATCGTTATTTTTTGAGTCACAGCGAAATTTAAAAACGTTTCTGAACGCATTTTTGCTGCTAATTACAGATATGCAAATTATAATTCGCTAACTCTTTTGGTTCACTTTCGCCTGCAAAAATTGAAGAAATTTTTATGAAATTTCGGCGCTCTAGTGGAGATCACGGAAAGTCGGGAATTCCCTGCGGACAATCTTAGTGTACCTATAGGAAAATTACCTTTTTAAAACGATGCCGCAATCCGTTTTTAATTATCTGCAACCGTTTCCGAGATATCTACTTAGCAATTCGAGAATCGGGTAAATTTCAGTTTGAAATTACTCGAGGAATTATTCAATATTTCCGGACAATTTACACATCGACTTGTTCGTCTTGTCGTGTAGTTTCTGTGTGCCAAAAATGATTTCGCTACTTTTTACCGTTTTCGAACAAATCGAGAAAAACCGAAAAAGCATGTATTTTTCGAACGAAATGATGAAATTTTTTTGTCGAATTTTTTTTTGCAAATTTTTTTCGTGATTTTTTCTTGGTTGCACGAAGGAAATCGAAGTGCTGAAAACGGTTTTCCAGTCTATTTCACTCTAAAGTTACAAATAAACAAATTTGATATTTTTTTCGCTGTACACAATCGCACATTTCTTACTGATTTGACGATGTCATAACTTTTGAACCGCTCACCACAGAGACTTCTAGTCTTCACCATTCGATTCACCGTCCCAAAATTAGTCCGAAAACTTATATAATATTCCCTGGGAAGCTTTCTGTTAAGAAATACCAGCGACTCGGTAAGTCTAGACCGCGGAAACGACGAAATGCGAAAAAATCGATTTTTTCAAAATCGTTATTTTTTGAGTCACTGCGAAATTTAAAAACGTTTCTGAAAGCATTTTTGCTGCTGATTACAGATATGCAAATTATAATTCGCTAGCTCTTTTGGTTCACTTTCGCCTGCAAAAATTGAAGAAATTTTTATGAAATTTCGGCGCTCTAGTGGAGATCACGGAAAGTCGGGAATTCCCTGCGGACAATCTTAGTGTACCTATAGGAAAATTACCTTTTTAAAACGATGCCGCAATCCGTTTTTAATTATCTGCAACCGTTTCCGAGATATCTACTTAGCAATTCGAGAATCGGGTAAATTTCAGTTTGAAATTACTCGAGGAATTATTCAATATTTCCGGACAATTTACACATCGACTTGTTCGTCTTGTCGTGTAGTTTCTGTGTGCCAAAAATGATTTCGCTACTTTTTACCGTTTTCGAACAAATCGAGAAAAACCGAAAAAGCATGTATTTTTCGAACGAAATGATGAAATTTTTTTGTCGAATTTTTTTTTGCAAATTTTTTTCGTGATTTTTTCTTGGTTGCACGAAGGAAATCGAAGTGCTGAAAACGGTTTTCCAGTCTATTTCACTCTAAAGTTACAAATAAACAAATTTGATATTTTTTTCGCTGTACACAATCGCACATTTCTTACTGATTTGACGATGTCATAACTTTTGAACCGCTCACCACAGAGACTTCTAGTCTTCACCATTCGATTCACCGTCCCAAAATTAGTCCGAAAACTTATATAATATTCCCTGGGAAGCTTTCTGTTAAGAAATACCAGCGACTCGGTAAGTCTAGACCGCGGAAACGACGAAATGCGAAAAAATCGATTTTTTCAAAATCGTTATTTTTTGAGTCACTGCGAAATTTAAAAACGTTTCTGAAAGCATTTTTGCTGCTGATTACAGATATGCAAATTATAATTCGCTAGCTCTTTTGGTTCACTTTCGCCTGCAAAAATTGAAGAAATTTTTATGAAATTTCGGCGCTCTAGTGGAGATCACGGAAAGTCGGGAATTCCCCGCGGACAATCTTAGTGTACCTATAGGAAAATTACCTTTTGAATACGATGCCGCAATCCGTTTTTAATTATCTGCAACCGTTTCCGAGATATCTACTTAGCAATTCGAGAATCGGGTAAATTTCAGTTTGAAATTACTCGAGGAATTATTGAATATTTCCGGACAATTTACACATCGACTTGTTCCTCTTGTCGTGTAGTTTCTGTGTGCCAAAAATGATTTCGCTGCTCTTTACCGTTTTCGAGAAAATCGAGAAAAACCGAAAAAGCATGTATTTTTCGAACGAAATGATGAAAAATTTTTGTCGAATTTTTTTTGCAAATTTTTTTCGTGATTTTTTCTTGGTTGCACGAAGGAAATCGAAGTGCTGAAAACGGTTTTCCAGTCTATTTCACTCTAAAGTTACAAATAAACAAATTTGATATTTTTTTCGCTGTACACAATCGCACATTTCTTACTGATTTGACGATGTCATAACTTTTGAACCGCTGACCGCAGAGACTTCTAGTCTTCACCATTCGATTCACCGTCCCAAAATTAGTCCGAAACCTTATATAATATAAAAAGGGAAGCTTTCTGTTAAGAAATACTATCGACTCGGTAAGTCTAGACCGCGGAAACGACGAAATGCGAGAAAATCGATTTTTTCAAAATCGTTATTTTTTGAGTCAGAGCGAAATTTAAAAACGTTCCTGAAAGCATCTTTGCTGCTTATTACAGATATGCAAATTATAATTCGCTAGCTCTTTTGGTTCACTTTCGCCTGCAAAAATTGAAGAAATTTTTATGAAATTTCGGCGCTCTAGTGGAGATCACGGAAAGTCGGGAATTCCACGCGGACAATCTTAGTGTACCTATAGGAAAATTACCTTCTGAAAACGATGCCGCAATCCGTTTTTAATTATCTGCAACCGTTTCTGAGATATCTACTTAGCAATTCGAGAATCGGGTAAATTTCAGTTTGAAATTACTCGAGGAATTATTGAATATTGCCGGACAATTTACACATCGACTTGTTCGTCTTGTCGTGTAGTTTCTGTGTGCCAAAAATGATTTCGCTGCTCTTTAGCGTTTTCGAAAAAATCGAGAAAAACCGAAAAAGCATGTATTTTTCGAACGAAATGATGAAAAATTTTTGTCGAAATTTTTTTTGCAAATTTTTTTCGTGATTTTTTCTTGGTTGCACGAAGGAAATCGAAGTGCTGAAAACGGTTTTCCAGTCTATTTCACTCTAAAGTTACAAATAAACAAATTTGATATTTTTTTCGCTGTACACAATCGCACATTTCTTACTGATTTGACGATGTCATAACTTTTGAACCGCTCACCACAGAGACTTCTAGTCTTCACCATTCGATTCACCGTCCCAAAATTAGTCCGAAAACTTATATAATATAAAAAGGGAAGCTTTCTGTTAAGAAATACTATCGACTCGGTAAGTCTAGACCGCGGAAACGACGAAATGCGAGAAAATCGATTTTATCAAAATCGTTATTTTTTGAGTCAGAGCGAAATTTAAAAACGTTTCTGAAAGCATCTTTGCTGCTTATTACAGATATGCAAATTATAATTCGCTAGCTCTTTTGGTTCACTTTCGCCTGCAAAAATTGAAGAAATTTTTATGAAATTTCGGCGCTCTAGTGGAGATCACGGAAAGTCGGAAATTCCCCGCGGACAATCTTAGTGTACCTATAGGAAAATTACCTTTTGAAAACGATGCCGCAATCCGTTTTTAACTATCTGCAACCGTTTCCGAGATATCTACTTAGCAATTCGAGAATCGGGTAAATTTCAGTTTGAAATTACTCGAGGAATTATTGAATATTTCCGGACTATTTACACATCGACTTGTTCGTCTTGTCGTGTAGTTTCTGTCTGCCAAAAATGATTTCGCTGCTCTTTACCGTTTTCGAAAAAATCGAGAAAAACCGAAAAAGCATGTATTTTTCGAACGAAATGATGAAAAATTTTTGTCGAAATTTTTTTTGCAAATTTTTTTCGTGATTTTTTCTTGGTTGCACGAAGGAAATCGAAGTGCTGAAAACGGTTTTCCAGTCTATTTCACTCTAAAGTTACAAATAAACAAATTTGATATTTTTTTCGCTGTGCACAATCGCACATTTCTTACTGATTTGACGATGTCATAACTTTTGAACCGCTCACCACAGAGACTTCTAGTCTTCACCATTCGATTCACCGTCCCAAAATTAGTCCGAAAACTTATATAATATTCCCTGGGAAGCTTTCTGTTAAGAAATACCATCGACTCGGTAAGTCTAGACCGCGGAAACGACGAATTGCGAGAAAATCGATTTTTTCAAAGACGTTATTTTTTGAGTCACAGCGAAATTTAAAAACGTTTCTGAAAGCATTTTTGCTGCTGATTACAGATATGCAAATTATAATTCGCTAGCTCTTTTGGTTCACTTTCGCCTGCAAAAATTGAAGAAATTTTTATGAAATTTCGGCGCTCTAGTGGAGATCACGGAAAGTCGGGAATTCCCCGCGGACAATCTTAGTGTACCTATAGGAAAATTACCTTTTGAAAACGATGCCGCAATCCGTTTTTAATTATCTGCAACCGTTTCCGAGATATCTACTTAGCAATTCGAGAATCGGGTAAATTTCAGTTTGAAATTACTCGAGGAATTATTCAATATTTCCGGACAATTTACACATCGACTTGTTCGTCTTGTCGTGTAGTTTCTGTGTGCCAAAAATGATTTCGCTACTTTTTACCGTTTTCGAACAAATCGAGAAAAACCGAAAAAGCATGTATTTTTCGAACGAAATGATGAAATTTTTTTGTCGAATTTTTTTTTGCAAATTTTTTTCGTGATTTTTTCTTGGTTGCACGAAGGAAATCGAAGTGCTGAAAACGGTTTTCCAGTCTATTTCACTCTAAAGTTACAAATAAACAAATTTGATATTTTTTTCGCTGTACACAATCGCACATTTCTTACTGATTTGACGATGTCATAACTTTTGAACCGCTCACCACAGAGACTTCTAGTCTTCACCATTCGATTCACCGTCCCAAAATTAGTCCGAAAACTTATATAATATTCCCTGGGAAGCTTTCTGTTAAGAAATACCAGCGACTCGGTAAGTCTAGACCGCGGAAACGACGAAATGCGAAAAAATCGATTTTTTCAAAATCGTTATTTTTTGAGTCACTGCGAAATTTAAAAACGTTTCTGAAAGCATTTTTGCTGCTGATTACAGATATGCAAATTATAATTCGCTAGCTCTTTTGGTTCACTTTCGCCTGCAAAAATTGAAGAAATTTTTATGAAATTTCGGCGCTCTAGTGGAGATCACGGAAAGTCGGGAATTCCCCGCGGACAATCTTAGTGTACCTATAGGAAAATTACCTTTTGAATACGATGCCGCAATCCGTTTTTAATTATCTGCAACCGTTTCCGAGATATCTACTTAGCAATTCGAGAATCGGGTAAATTTCAGTTTGAAATTACTCGAGGAATTATTGAATATTTCCGGACAATTTACACATCGACTTGTTCCTCTTGTCGTGTAGTTTCTGTGTGCCAAAAATGATTTCGCTGCTCTTTACCGTTTTCGAGAAAATCGAGAAAAACCGAAAAAGCATGTATTTTTCGAACGAAATGATGAAAAATTTTTGTCGAATTTTTTTTGCAAATTTTTTTCGTGATTTTTTCTTGGTTGCACGAAGGAAATCGAAGTGCTGAAAACGGTTTTCCAGTCTATTTCACTCTAAAGTTACAAATAAACAAATTTGATATTTTTTTCGCTGTACACAATCGCACATTTCTTACTGATTTGACGATGTCATAACTTTTGAACCGCTGACCGCAGAGACTTCTAGTCTTCACCATTCGATTCACCGTCCCAAAATTAGTCCGAAAACTTATATAATATTCCATGGGAAGCTTTCTGTTAAGAAATACCATCGACTCGGTAAGTCTAGACCGCGGAAACCACGAAATGCGAGAAAATCGATTTTTTCAAAATCGTTATTTTTTGAGTCACAGCAAAATTTAAAAACGTTTCTAAAAGCATTTTTGCTGCTGATTACAGATATGCAAATTATAATTCGCTAGCTCTTTTGGTTCACTTTCGCCTGCAAAAATTGTAGAAATTTTTATGAAATTTCGGCGCTCTAGTGGAGATCACGGAAAGTCGGGAATTCCACGCGGACAATCTTAGTGTACCTATAGGAAAATTACCTTCTGAAAACGATGCCGCAATCCGTTTTTAATTATCTGCAACCGTTTCTGAGATATCTACTTAGCAATTCGAGAATCGGGTAAATTTCAGTTTGAAATTACTCGAGGAATTATTGAATATTGCCGGACAATTTACACATCGACTTGTTCGTCTTGTCGTGTAGTTTCTGTGTGCCAAAAATGATTTCGCTGCTCTTTAGCGTTTTCGAAAAAATCGAGAAAAACCGAAAAAGCATGTATTTTTCGAACGAAATGATGAAAAATTTTTGTCGAAATTTTTTTTGCAAATTTTTTTCGTGATTTTTTCTTGGTTGCACGAAGGAAATCGAAGTGCTGAAAACGGTTTTCCAGTCTATTTCACTCTAAAGTTACAAATAAACAAATTTGATATTTTTTTCGCTGTACACAATCGCACATTTCTTACTGATTTGACGATGTCATAACTTTTGAACCGCTCACCACAGAGACTTCTAGTCTTCACCATTCGATTCACCGTCCCAAAATTAGTCCGAAAACTTATATAATATTCCCTGGGAAGCTTTCTGTTAAGAAATACCAGCGACTCGGTAAGTCTAGACCGCGGAAACGACGAAATGCGAAAAAATCGATTTTTTCAAAATCGTTATTTTTTGAGTCACTGCGAAATTTAAAAACGTTTCTGAAAGCATTTTTGCTGTTGATTACAGATATGCAAATTATAATTCGCTAGCTCTTTTGGTTCACTTTCGCCTGCAAAAATTGAAGAAATTTTTATGAAATTTCGGCGCTCTAGTGGAGATCACGGAAAGTCGGGAATTCCCTGCGGACAATCTTAGTGTACCTATAGGAAAATTACCTTTTTAAAACGATGCCGCAATCCGTTTTTAATTATCTGCAACCGTTTCCGAGATATCTACTTAGCAATTCGAGAATCGGGTAAATTTCAGTTTGAAATTACTCGAGGAATTATTGAATATTTCCGGACAATTTACACATCGACTTGTTCCTCTTGTCGTGTAGTTTCTGTGTGCCAAAAATGATTTCGCTGCTCTTTACCGTTTTCGAGAAAATCGAGAAAAACCGAAAAAGCATGTATTTTTCGAACGAAATGATGAAAAATTTTTGTCGAATTTTTTTTTGCAAATTTTTTTCGTGATTTTTTCTTGGTTGCACGAAGGAAATCGAAGTGCTGAAAACGGTTTTCCAGTCTATTTCACTCTAAAGTTACAAATAAACAAATTTGATATTTTTTTCGCTGTACACAATCGCACATTTCTTACTGATTTGACGATGTCATAACTTTTGAACCGCTGACCGCAGAGACTTCTAGTCTTCACCATTCGATTCACCGTCCCAAAATTAGTCCGAAAACTTATATAATATTCCATGGGAAGCTTTCTGTTAAGAAATACCATCGACTCGGTAAGTCTAGACCGCGGAAACCACGAAATGCGAGAAAATCGATTTTTTCAAAATCGTTATTTTTTGAGTCACAGCAAAATTTAAAAACGTTTCTAAAAGCATTTTTGCTGCTGATTACAGATATGCAAATTATAATTCGCTAGCTCTTTTGGTTCACTTTCGCCTGCAAAAATTGAAGAAATTTTTATGAAATTTCGGCGCTCTAGTGGAGATCACGGAAAGTCGGGAATTCCCCGCGGACAATTTTAGTGTACCTATAGGAAAATTACCTTTTGAAAACGATGCCGCAATCCGTTTTTAATTATCTGCAACCGTTTCCGAGATATCTACTTAGCAATTCGAAAATCGGGTAAATTTCAGTTTGAAATTACTCGAGGAATTATTCAATATTTCCGGACAATTTACACATCGACTTGTTCGTCTTGTCGTGTAGTTTCTGTGTGCCAAAAATGATTTCGCTGCTCTTTACCGTTTTCGAAAAAATCGAGAAAAACCGAAAAAGCATGTATTTTTCGAACGAAATGATGAAAAATTTTTGTCGAAATTTTTTTTGCAAATTTTTTTCGTGATTTTTTCTTGGTTGCACGAAGGAAATCGAAGTGCTGAAAACGGTTTTCCAGTCTATTTCACTCTAAAGTTACAAATAAACAAATTTGATATTTTTTTCGCTGTACACAATCGCACATTTCTTACTGATTTGACGATGTCATAACTTTTGAACCGCTCACCACAGAGACTTCTAGTCTTCACCATTCGATTCACCGTCCCAAAATTAGTCCGAAACCTTATATAATATAAAAAGGGAAGCTTTCTGTTAAGAAATACTATCGACTCGGTAAGTCTAGACCGCGGAAACGACGAAATGCGAGAAAATCGATTTTTTCAAAATCGTTATTTTTTGAGTCAGAGCGAAATTTAAAAACGTTCCTGAAAGCATCTTTGCTGCTTATTACAGATATGCAAATTATAATTCGCTAGCTCTTTTGGTTCACTTTCGCCTGCAAAAATTGAAGAAATTTTTATGAAATTTCGGCGCTCTAGTGGAGATCACGGAAAGTCGGGAATTCCACGCGGACAATCTTAGTGTACCTATAGGAAAATTACCTTCTGAAAACGATGCCGCAATCCGTTTTTAATTATCTGCAACCGTTTCTGAGATATCTACTTAGCAATTCGAGAATCGGGTAAATTTCAGTTTGAAATTACTCGAGGAATTATTGAATATTGCCGGACAATTTACACATCGACTTGTTCGTCTTGTCGTGTAGTTTCTGTGTGCCAAAAATGATTTCGCTGCTCTTTAGCGTTTTCGAAAAAATCGAGAAAAACCGAAAAAGCATGTATTTTTCGAACGAAATGATGAAAAATTTTTGTCGAAATTTTTTTTGCAAATTTTTTTCGTGATTTTTTCTTGGTTGCACGAAGGAAATCGAAGTGCTGAAAACGGTTTTCCAGTCTATTTCACTCTAAAGTTACAAATAAACAAATTTGATATTTTTTTCGCTGTACACAATCGCACATTTCTTACTGATTTGACGATGTCATAACTTTTGAACCGCTCACCACAGAGACTTCTAGTCTTCACCATTCGATTCACCGTCCCAAAATTAGTCCGAAAACTTATATAATATAAAAAGGGAAGCTTTCTGTTAAGAAATACTATCGACTCGGTAAGTCTAGACCGCGGAAACGACGAAATGCGAGAAAATCGATTTTTTCAAAATCGTTATTTTTTGAGTCAGAGCGAAATTTAAAAACGTTTCTGAAAGCATCTTTGCTGCTTATTACAGATATGCAAATTATAATTCGCTAGCTCTTTTGGTTCACTTTCGCCTGCAAAAATTGAAGAAATTTTTATGAAATTTCGGCGCTCTAGTGGAGATCACGGAAAGTCGGAAATTCCCCGCGGACAATCTTAGTGTACCTATAGGAAAATTACCTTTTGAAAACGATGCCGCAATCCGTTTTTAACTATCTGCAACCGTTTCCGAGATATCTACTTAGCAATTCGAGAATCGGGTAAATTTCAGTTTGAAATTACTCGAGGAATTATTGAATATTTCCGGACTATTTACACATCGACTTGTTCGTCTTGTCGTGTAGTTTCTGTCTGCCAAAAATGATTTCGCTGCTCTTTACCGTTTTCGAAAAAATCGAGAAAAACCGAAAAAGCATGTATTTTTCGAACGAAATGATGAAAAATTTTTGTCGAAATTTTTTTTGCAAATTTTTTTCGTGATTTTTTCTTGGTTGCACGAAGGAAATCGAAGTGCTGAAAACGGTTTTCCAGTCTATTTCACTCTAAAGTTACAAATAAACAAATTTGATATTTTTTTCGCTGTGCACAATCGCACATTTCTTACTGATTTGACGATGTCATAACTTTTGAACCGCTCACCACAGAGACTTCTAGTCTTCACCATTCGATTCACCGTCCCAAAATTAGTCCGAAAACTTATATAATATTCCCTGGGAAGCTTTCTGTTAAGAAATACCATCGACTCGGTAAGTCTAGACCGCGGAAACGACGAATTGCGAGAAAATCGATTTTTTCAAAGACGTTATTTTTTGAGTCACAGCGAAATTTAAAAACGTTTCTGAAAGCATTTTTGCTGCTGATTACAGATATGCAAATTATAATTCGCTAGCTCTTTTGGTTCACTTTCGCCTGCAAAAATTGAAGAAATTTTTATGAAATTTCGGCGCTCTAGTGGAGATCACGGAAAGTCGGGAATTCCCCGCGGACAATCTTAGTGTACCTATAGGAAAATTACCTTTTGAAAACGATGCCGCAATCCGTTTTTAATTATCTGCAACCGTTTCCGAGATATCTACTTAGCAATTCGAGAATCGGGTAAATTTCAGTTTGAAATTACTCGAGGAATTATTCAATATTTCCGGACAATTTACACATCGACTTGTTCGTCTTGTCGTGTAGTTTCTGTGTGCCAAAAATGATTTCGCTACTCTTTACCGTTTTCGAACAAATCGATAAAAACCGAAAAAGCATGTATTTTTCAAACGAAATGATGAAATTTTTTTGTCGAATTTTTTTTTTTAATTTTTTTTCGTGATTTTTTCTTGGTTGCACGAAGGAAATCGAAGTGCTGAAAACGGTTTTCCAGTCTATTTCACTCTAAAGTTACAAATAAACAAATTTGATATTTTTTTCGCTGTGCACAATCGCACATTTCTTACTGATTTGACGATGTCATAACTTTTTAACCGCTCACCACAGAGACTTCTAGTCTTCACCATTCGATTCACCGTCCCAAAATTAGTCCGAAAACTTATATAATATTCCCTGGGAAGCTTTCTGTTAAGAAATACCATCGACTCGGTAAGTCTAGACCGCGGAAACGACGAAATGCGAGAAAATCGATTTTTTCAAAATCGTTATTTGAGTCAGAGCGAAATTTAAAAACGTTTCTGAAAGCATTTTTGCTGCAAATTACAGATATGCAAATTATAATTCGCTAGCTCTTTTGGTTCACTTTCGCCTGCAAAAATTGAAGAAATTTTTAAGAAATTTCGGCGCTCTAGTGGAGATCACGGAAAGTCGGGAATTCCCCGCGGACAATCTTAGTGTACCTATAGGAAAATTACCTTTTGAAAACGATGCCGCAATCCGTTTTTAATTATCTGCAACCGTTTCCGAGATATCTACTTAGCAATTCGAGAATCGGGTAAATTTCAGTTTGAAATTATTCGAGGAATTATTGAATATTTCCGGACAATTTACACATCGACTTGTTCGTATTGTCGTGTAGTTTCTGTGTGCCAAAAATGATTTCGCTGCTCTTTACCGTTTTCGAAAAAATCGAGAAAAACCGAAAAAGCATGTATTTTTCGAACGAAATGATGAAAAATTTTTGTCGAAATTTTTTTTGCAAATTTTTTTCGTGATTTTTTCTTGGTTGCACGAAGGAAATCGAAGTGCTGAAAACGGTTTTCCAGTCTATTTCACTCTAAAGTTACAAATAAACAAATTTGATATTTTTTTCGCTGTACACAATCGCACATTTCTTACTGATTTGACGATGTCATAACTTTTGAACCGCTCACCACAGAGACTTCTAGTCTTCACCATTCGATTCACCGTCCCAAAATTAGTCGAAAACTTATATAATATAAAAAGGGAAGCTTTCTGTTAAGAAATACTATCGACTCGGTAAGTCTAGACCGCGGAAACGACGAAATGCGAGAAAATCGATTTTTTCAAAATCGTTATTTTTTGAGTCAGAGCGAAATTTAAAAACGTTTCTGAAAGCATCTTTGCTGCTTATTACAGATATGCAAATTATAATTCGCTAGCTCTTTTGGTTCACTTTCGCCTGCAAAAATTGAAGAAATTTTTATGAAATTTCGGCGCTCTAGTGGAGATCACGGAAAGTCGGAAATTCCCCGCGGACAATCTTAGTGTACCTATAGGAAAATTACCTTTTGAAAACGATGCCGCAATCCGTTTTTAACTATCTGCAACCGTTTCCGAGATATCTACTTAGCAATTCGAGAATCGGGTAAATTTCAGTTTGAAATTACTCGAGGAATTATTGAATATTTCCGGACTATTTACACATCGACTTGTTCGTCTTGTCGTGTAGTTTCTGTCTGCCAAAAATGATTTCGCTGCTCTTTACCGTTTTCGAAAAAATCGAGAAAAACCGAAAAAGCATGTATTTTTCGAACGAAATGATGAAAAATTTTTGTCGAAATTTTTTTTGCAAATTTTTTTCGTGATTTTTTCTTGGTTGCACGAAGGAAATCGAAGTGCTGAAAACGGTTTTCCAGTCTATTTCACTCTAAAGTTACAAATAAACAAATTTGATATTTTTTTCGCTGTGCACAATCGCACATTTCTTACTGATTTGACGATGTCATAACTTTTGAACCGCTCACCACAGAGACTTCTAGTCTTCACCATTCGATTCACCGTCCCAAAATTAGTCCGAAAACTTATATAATATTCCCTGGGAAGCTTTCTGTTAAGAAATACCATCGACTCGGTAAGTCTAGACCGCGGAAACGACGAATTGCGAGAAAATCGATTTTTTCAAAGACGTTATTTTTTGAGTCACAGCGAAATTTAAAAACGTTTCTGAAAGCATTTTTGCTGCTGATTACAGATATGCAAATTATAATTCGCTAGCTCTTTTGGTTCACTTTCGCCTGCAAAAATTGAAGAAATTTTTATGAAATTTCGGCGCTCTAGTGGAGATCACGGAAAGTCGGGAATTCCCCGCGGACAATCTTAGTGTACCTATAGGAAAATTACCTTTTGAAAACGATGCCGCAATCCGTTTTTAATTATCTGCAACCGTTTCCGAGATATCTACTTAGCAATTCGAGAATCGGGTAAATTTCAGTTTGAAATTACTCGAGGAATTATTCAATATTTCCGGACAATTTACACATCGACTTGTTCGTCTTGTCGTGTAGTTTCTGTGTGCCAAAAATGATTTCGCTACTCTTTACCGTTTTCGAACAAATCGATAAAAACCGAAAAAGCATGTATTTTTCAAACGAAATGATGAAATTTTTTTGTCGAATTTTTTTTTTTAATTTTTTTTCGTGATTTTTTCTTGGTTGCACGAAGGAAATCGAAGTGCTGAAAACGGTTTTCCAGTCTATTTCACTCTAAAGTTACAAATAAACAAATTTGATATTTTTTTCGCTGTGCACAATCGCACATTTCTTACTGATTTGACGATGTCATAACTTTATAACCGCTCACCACAGAGACTTCTAGTCTTCACCATTCGATTCACCGTCCCAAAATTAGTCCGAAAACTTATATAATATTCCCTGGGAAGCTTTCTGTTAAGAAATACCATCGACTCGGTAAGTCTAGACCGCGGAAACGACGAAATGCGAGAAAATCGATTTTTTCAAAATCGTTATTTGAGTCAGAGCGAAATTTAAAAACGTTTCTGAAAGCATTTTTGCTGCAAATTACAGATATGCAAATTATAATTCGCTAGCTCTTTTGGTTCACTTTCGCCTGCAAAAATTGAAGAAATTTTAAGAAATTTCGGCGCTCTAGTGGAGATCACGGAAAGTCGGGAATTCCCCGCGGACAATCTTAGTGTACCTATAGGAAAATTACCTTTTGAAAACGATGCCGCAATCCGTTTTTAATTATCTGCAACCGTTTCCGAGATATCTACTTAGCAATTCGAGAATCGGGTAAATTTCAGTTTGAAATTATTCGAGGAATTATTGAATATTTCCGGACAATTTACACATCGACTTGTTCGTATTGTCGTGTAGTTTCTGTGTGCCAAAAATGATTTCGCTGCTCTTTACCGTTTTCGAAAAAATCGAGAAAAACCGAAAAAGCATGTATTTTTCGAACGAAATGATGAAAAATTTTTGTCGAAATTTTTTTTGCAAATTTTTTTCGTGATTTTTTCTTGGTTGCACGAAGGAAATCGAAGTGCTGAAAACGGTTTTCCAGTCTATTTCACTCTAAAGTTACAAATAAACAAATTTGATATTTTTTTCGCTGTACACAATCGCACATTTCTTACTGATTTGACGATGTCATAACTTTTGAACCGCTCACCACAGAGACTTCTAGTCTTCACCATTCGATTCACCGTCCCAAAATTAGTCCGAAAACTTATATAATATTCCCTGGGAAGCTTTCTGTTAAGAAATACCATCGACTCGGTAAGTCTAGACCGCGGAAACGACGAAATGCGAGAAAATCGATTTTTTCAAAATCGTTATTTTTTGAGTCACAGCGAAATTTAAAAACGTTTCTGAAAGCATTTTTGCTGCTGATTACAGATATGCAAATTATAATTCGCTAGCTCCTTTGGTTCACTTTCGCCTGCAAAAATTGAAGAAATTTTTATGAAATTTCGGCGCTCTAGTGGAGATCACGAAAAGTCGGGAATTCCCCGCGGACAATCTTAGTGTACCTATAGGAAAATTACCTTCTGAAAACGATGCCGCAATCCGTTTTTAATTATCTGCAACCGTTTCCGAGATATCTACTTAGCAATTCGAGAATCGGGTAAATTTCAGTTTGAAATTACTCGAGGAATTATTCAATATTTCCGGACAATTTACACATCGACTTGTTCGTCTTGTCGTGTAGTTTCTGTGTGCCAAAAATGATTTCGCTACTCTTTACCGTTTTCGAAAAAATCGAGAAAAACCGAAAAAGCTTGTATTTTTCGAACGAAATGATGAAATTTTTTTGTCGAAATTTTTTTTGCAAATTTTTTTCGTGATTTTTTCTTGGTTGCACGAAGGAAATCGAAGTGCTGAAAACGGTTTTCCAGTCTATTTCACTCTAAAGTTACAAATAAACAAATTTGATATTTTTTTCGCTGTACACAATCGCACATTTCTTACTGATTTGACGATGTCATAACTTTTGAACCGCTCACCACAGAGACTTCTAGTCTTCACCATTCGATTCACCGTCCCAAAATTAGTCCGAAAACTTATATAATATTCCCTGGGAAGCTTTCTGTTAAGAAATACCATCGACTCGGTAAGTCTAGACCGCGGAAACGACGAAATGCGAGAAAATCGATTTTTTCAAAATCGTTATTTTTTGAGTCAGAGCGAAATTTAAAAACGTTTCTGAAAGCATTTTTGCTGCTAATTACAGATATGCAAATTATAATTCGCTAGCTCTTTTGGTTCACTTTCGCCTGCAAAAATTGAAGAAATTTTTATGAAATTTCGGCGCTCTAGTGGAGATCACGGAAAGTCGGGAATTCCCCGCGGACAATCTTAGTGTACCTATAGGAAAATTACCTTCTGAAAACGATGCCGCAATCCGTTTTTAATTATCTGCAACCGTTTCCGAGATATCTACTTAGCAATTCGAGAATCGGGTAAATTTCAGTTTGAAATTACTCGAGGAATTATTGAATATTTCCGGACAATTTACACATCGACTTGTTCGTCTTGTCGTGTAGTTTCTGTGTGCCAAAAATGATTTCGCTGCTCTTTACCGTTTTCGAACAAATCGAGAAAAACCGAAAAAGCATGTATTTTTCGAACGAAATGATGAAATTTTTTTTGTCGAATTTTTTTTGCAAATTTTTTTCGTGATTTTTTCTTGGTTGCACGAAGGAAATCGAAGTACTGAAAACGGTTTTCCAGTCTATTTCACTCTAAAGTTACAAATAAACAAATTTGATATTTTTTTCGCTGTACACAATCGCACATTTCTTACTGATTTGACGATGTCATAACTTTTGAACCGCTCACCACAGAGACTTCTAGTCTTCACCATTCGATTCACCGTCCCAAAATTAGTCCGAAAACTTATATAATATAAAAAGGGAAGCTTTCTGTTAAGAAATACTATCGACTCGGTAAGTCTAGACCGCGGAAACGACGAAATGCGAGAAAATCGATTTTTTCAAAATCGTTATTTTTTGAGTCAGAGCGAAATTTAGAAACGTTTCTGAAAGCATTTTTGCTGCTTATTACAGATATGCAAATTATAATTCGCTAGCTCTTTTGGTTCACTTTCGCCTGCAAAAATTGAAGAAATTTTTATGAAATTTCGGCGCTCTAGTGGAGATCACGGAAAGTCGGAAATTCCCCGCGGACAATCTTAGTGTACCTATAGGAAAATTACCTTTTGAAAACGATGCCGCAATCCGTTTTTAATTATCTGCAACCGTTTCCGAGATATCTACTTAGCAATTCTAGAATCGGGTAAATTTCAGTTTGAAATTACTCGAGGAATTATTGAATATTTCCGGACAATTTACACATCGACTTGTTCGTCTTGTCGTGTAGTTTCTGTCTGCCAAAAATGATTTCGCTGCTCTTTACCGTTTTGGAAAAAATCGAGAAAAACCGAAAAAGCATGTATTTTTCGAACGAAATGATGAAAAATTTTTGTCGAAATTTTTTTTGCAAATTTTTTTCGTGATTTTTTCTTGGTTGCACGAAGGAAATCGAAGAGTGCTGAAAACGGTTTTTCCAGTCTATTTCACTCTAAAGTTACAAATAAACAAATTTGATATTTTTTTCGCTGTACACAATCGCACATTTCTTACTGATTTGACGATGTCATAACTTTTGAACCGCTCACCACAGAGACTTCTAGTCTTCACCATTCGATTCACCGTCCCCAAAATTAGTCCGAAAACTTATATAATATTCCCTGGGAAGCTTTCTGTTAAGAAATACCATCGACTCGGTAAGTCTAGACCGCGGAAACCACGAAATGCGAGAAAATCGATTTTTTCAAAATCGTTATTTTTTGAGTCACAGCAAAATTTAAAAACGTTTCTAAAAGCATTTTTGCTGCTGATTACAGATATGCAAATTATAATTCGCTAGCTCTTTTGGTTCACTTTCGCCTGCAAAAATTGAATAAATTTTTATGAAATTGCGGCGCTCTAGTGGAGATCACGGAAAGTCGGGAATTCCACGCGGACAATCTTAGTGTACCTATAGGAAAATTACCTTCTGAAAACGATGCCGCAATCCGTTTTTAATTATCTGCAACCGTTTCCGAGATATCTACTTAGCAATTCGAGAATCGGGGTAAATTTCAGTTTGAAATTACTCGAGGAATTATTGAATATTTCCGGACAATTTACACATCGACTTGTTCGTCTTGTCGTGTAGTTTCTGTGTGCCAAAAATGATTTCGCTGCTCTTTACCGTTTTCGAAAAAAACGAAAAAAACCGAAAAAAGCATGTATTTTCGAGCGAAATGATGGAAAATTTTTTGTCGAAAATTGTGTTGCAAATTTTTTTCGTGATTTTTTTTTTTTGGGTACACGAATGAAATCGAAGTGCCCAAAACGGTTTTCCGGTCTATTTCGCTCTAAAGTTACAAATAAACATATTTTATATTTTTCTTCGCTGTACACAATCACAGATTTCCTACTGATCTGACGCTGTCATAACTTTTGAACCGCTCACTACAGAGACTTCTAGTCTTCACCAATCGATTCAGCGTCCCAAAATTAGTCCTAAAACGTATATAATATTCCCCGGGAAGCTTTCAGTTAAGAAATACCATCGACTCGGGAAGTCTAGACCACGGAAGCGACGAAATGCGAGAAAATCGATTTTTTCAAAATCGTTATTTTTCTAGTAACAGCAAAATTTAAAAACGTTTCTGAAAGCATTTTTGCTGCTGATTACAGATATGCAAATTATATTTCGCTAGCTCTTTCGGTTCACTTTCGCCTGCAAAAATTGAAGATTTTTTTATGAAATTTCGGCGCTCTAGTGGAGATCTCGGAAAGTCGTGATTTTCCGGCGGACAATCTTAGTGCATTCTGGGAAAATGACCTTCTGAAAACGATGCCGCAATCCGTTTTTAATTATATGCAACCGTTTCCGAGATATCTACTTCGCAATTCGTGGAATCGGGTAATTTCAGTTTGAAATTTATCGACGAATTAATGAATATTTCCGGACAATTTTACACATCGACTTGTTCGTCTTGTCGTGTAGTTTCTGTGTGCCAAAAATGATTTCGCTGCTCTTTACCGTTTTCGAAAAAAACGAAAAAAACCGAAAAAGCATGTATTTTTCGAGCGAAATGATGGAAAATTTTTGTCGAAAATTTTGTTGCAAATTTTTTTCGTGATTTTTTTTTTGGGTACACGAATGAAATCGAAGTGCCCAAACGGTTTTTCGGTCTATTTCGCTCTAAAGTTACAAATAAACATATTTTATATTTTTCTTCGCTGTTCACTAATGCTTGCATTAAATAACGTTTTAGTTTTTTTGCTGGATTTTTCTAGGAATTTCGTTTGTTTTGTGTACGTGTTTGTGCAAGATGGCAGAAGTTATTCGCGGTGAGATTTTACAAATCGCGTCGTTTTATTGAAAATATTGTGTGATTTAGTTGCAAATGTTGTTGTTGGGACGGGATTTGTGCCGTTTTGCAAATTGCAAAAACTTTTAGTTTTGCCATTTTCAGGAACGATTGAAACGATTGAGAATTTTCCCGCGTAAATAATTGCCCGGTTTGGCAAACTTTTCTTTTCGCTTGCACTCAAAGTCTATATAGATAACTTCGCTATCAAACTTTTCTTTCGAATCTCATCTACACATAGATACACTAGCCTTGTAGATCGCCTTCCCATACAAATCGAAATAACTTTGACTTGGTTTCTAGACCAAATCTTATGTTTGCAGTTGGACTAGCTATAACCCGCGGCTTAGCTCGCGCGTTTCAATCAAATTAATCCATGTATAAATACATCTCCACTAAAACTAGCTAGGTATGAAGATGTGGAATTCTCTGGCGGAAGTTTTATTACCAAAACGCGGACGATGGCCTTATTAGTTCCGCAGTTATTGCAAAAAAAACTTTTTGGTTTGTTCCAATTTCGCAAGGTTTTTTCCTCTTTTTACTCGATATCTCCGGAACCAATAAGGCTATCGTCTTGCTTCAACCATCAACATTTCCACAACAAAACAGCTGCGTCTAGTCTAAATGATCTAGTTTAACTAGCTACAAATGTCTATTCAGACTACACCCCTCTAGTCACGACTAATACCAATTATTTTTATTTTATAATTTAAAATTCAAACTTGTAAAACGTAAGAAACTTGCAATTATTTCGCAAACTGATAGTTATCTGTAAACCCAACTAGTTATCTATATAGATTATACTTTTCTGAAGACGTTGATGTAACTGTATTTTATGTATCTATATCAGTTATCTAGATATCTTCGCTTAAACACTGAAACTCAATAAGCCCAGTTTTTATAAACAAAATCCAGATGTATCTATGCAGCCTAACTTATTTGTGTGCGTTTTTCTTTTGTTACAGATCACCCAGATATCTAGATAATTGGTGAGTGTTTGAACAGCTTTCCTCCGCTAATATCTAGATAAAACTTATATATGTCGCAGGGAAATGGTAAAATTAGAGATTTGATCAAATCCCTAAGGGATTTGATTCAAATCACGGAAGATGTTAAAATAAAAATTCTGTGAGTCAATTCCCTAAATAAAGTTAGTG